>VWYP01007104.1:0-113806 GCA_013400435.1 Pycnonotus jocosus | reverse complement strand
CAGGGACCCCCTCGGTGCTCAGCAGGTGCGGCTGCGCGGCTTCTCCCTCGGGCAAAAAATCCTTAAAAGGGGTTTCAGATATATATGGAGGTGTTTCTCTATGTCTTATATATATGTACTTAATATATTTTTTTATTTGAATACCTTATATGTTTTGTATGAATTATATTGTTTCGCATAAATAATATGAAATACATTTATATTAAAATATACATAAATACATTTAAGAATATACATTTTATTCCACTGCATGTGCATTACAAAATATGTAATATACAGTGAATTTATTATATAGCCCATAACATATATAATGTATAATTTATCACCGTGTGTATTAATATTACATTGCTAATACAGTCTATGTTATATTTAATACTATAATATATAGTATTATAGTATAAGAGGTAGTATTATATGATGTATACAATATGTGTAGTATATGTGTTGAAATTCCTCCATATATATGTGAATATTATAGAATCATAGATTGGAAATTGCCTCTAAGATCGTCAAGCACAACCCTTACCCCAGCACTGCCAAGGCCACCACTTAATCATGTCCTCAAGTGCTACATGTGCACAGGTTTTACACCCCTCCAGGGAATGGTGACTTGACCAGTGCCCTGAGCAGCTTATGCCACTGCTTGACAACCCCTTCTATGAAGAAGTTTTCTCTAGAGTCAATCTAAACCTCCCCTGGCAAAATTTGGGGCCATTTTCTCTTGTCCTGTTTGTTTCTTGGGAGAAGAGACTGATCCCATCCCGCATATATATATAAAATACATACAGAGGTAGATAGGCAGACAGACATACACATGTGTAATATATGTCTGTCTGACACTCTTGGGCATCTTTGGACTCTGCATTGGGTCTGTGTTAGCCCCAAAGCCTCCCACTTCAGTCACCATTAATGCATGAAGCGAGAGGTAAATTGGGATATTCTTTGCAGCCATATTTTACAATTAGTCTTGTAATCAGTACAGTTTCTCTTGCTGCTGATGGGTGTGGGACTAAAATGATTTATGAGATCTCCTCCAACTCAAACTATTTTGTGATTAATATTCTAGAAGTAATTTCTGAATCAGAGTAACAACTGAATATTGGCTTCTGAGTGTTTGACTGCTTTTAGTAGATTAAAAAAAAAAAAAAAAAAAAAAGGTGTTCTGTGTGGAATAATAACTTTGGGCTGAATTTTGACAAGAGTCCAGCCCTGCAGCTGGTATTCTACACCCATTAGGTGCTGTGCTGTAATATTAGAAGAGTCCTTGTTACCTTTCAAACAAGCCACAGCCCTTCTGATCTCTCTCTGAGTGATAAAGACAATGATTACTTTTAGAAAAAGGTGTTTCATTCCTGTTCTGTTTTCCTCCCCGTTTTGGGGTTGGTTTGAATTTTTTTTAGTGTCACACCTCTACTTCCAAGTTTACTCCAGCAGCCAGCAAGGACCCTCACCTACTGCAGCTTACGGAAAGGAAAAAGGAAAAGTGTGAAATCTGTGGTGAAGAGGTTCCTCCGGCTGCACAATGGCCTCTGGGTTAGGAGAAAGGTGAGAGTTTGTGGATAATGAGAGCCTGTTCTTTTCAGTCAGTGTAAAGTGTAATTGTTTTCCTTCCCTTGGAAGGCAGTGGCTGGTGTGGAAGTTAAATAAGCTCTGAGGAGAGACTCCTGTTTTTCTGAAAGTGGGGGATTTACCCAGGTTTGCTGAGCAGTGTGGCTGTTTGTGCATTTACAGTGACCTACTAAGAAGTGGGGTTTTTTGTGTGTGTTTTGTCCTGACAGGCTGGTTATAAGAAGAAGCTGTGGAAGAAGTCAGCTGCCCGGAAGAAGCGTTTGAGGGAGTTTGTGTTGTGCACGAGGACACAGTGTAAACTCCTGGATAAAATGACCACTTCCTTCTGGAAAAGAAGAAACTGGTACATTGATGACCCCTACCAGAAGTACCATGACCGCACAAATCTTCGTGTGTAGAAGTCTTGGGTTTGCACATCTCCAGGAAAGGGGGAGATCATATGGAACATAAATCTGCAATGCCTGTACTTTTTTAAAATAAACATGTGCATATCACCTGAGCAGAATTATGGGAATCAATGTCCAAAATAAAGGAATACTCAAATTTATCTTCATCTGCAGTTTGTGTTTTACTTAGCAGAGGTCAGGCTGATCACCTACACATTCTGATGTCTGGTGGTTTCTTGTGGTTGTCTAACATGGAGGAATACACTAAACAGCACTAAGAGTGAATAATTTAACATATTTATCTTATTTTTTAAAGTAAATATGTTTAAATAACACCAAAATCTATTTTTGTGTATCCATACTTACTGGTGGCTCACTGAATGGGGTCTTGTGGGGAAGAGGAAAAAGGAGAGCAGAGTCCATCTCAGCATTGTTGCCTGTCAAAAGCACACTGTTGCCTTGTGTCCATGCTAGAAAGCGTAGGGGAAAAAAAGCAAACCCCAAACCAGAGTTCATAGCTACATGCTGGTTTTAGAACAGATTTAAAAATGTGTTGGCCATCAGCTTTCATTACAGGACTCATATTTTATGTCATCTCTTGGTTTTTTGAGTAGTAGAATCTACCTTTGTGTCCTGCACGACATCCTCAAGCAGACAAATCAGAGTAATTTCTTGTTTATTTTTCCTTTAAGCCTAATTACACTTCACACTGTCCATTTCTGGTCACACATAAATGGAACAAACCCAAGGGTTCATCATAGGGTCTATTTGGAGTGAGCAGATCAACAAGACCCTGGTTTTGCTAAGGGTTGGATCAGATGTTTTCTGTACAAAGCCGATAGTCCAGTGAGTGATGAAAGCAGTACTTTAAAGCATTCCATAACTGATAACCCATTTTTGAACAGACAGTCCCTGGTTATCCCCAGAGCTGTATTGCAGAGGGGGTATTGTAAATTGCCTCTGTAGCAGAGGGGGTTTGCTGTACAAGGCTGTAGCATTGCAATGAATTCACTAGTTACTCAGAGTGTTCAGTAGCTGTATTTTGTTCTTTTTCCAGTTCATGATACAGAAAGTTCTGAAGGACATGCAGCACTTAGTGAATACATCTATATACAGTCAGCCAGAATTCAGATAAAAATAATACAGCAATCAAAGTGATTATTCTGGCCTGCCAGATACATTGAACAGACTAAAGATGTTTGGTTTTGTTCTTGTTTTTTTAATAAAGAAAAGATTAAGACTTTATTCAAGATGTATATCAAGCAGTATAACAAAACCAGCAAAACATCAACCTTTGGAATACTGTTGTAATGGCCATCCTTGTGAGGCATCAGGTGTACCATTGTATCACAGACCTTTTCTACCCATCACAGGAAAGAAATCACACCAAGTGCACAATTATGAGCCTTAAACAGTTTGTCTAAACGCAAATCCCAACGTGTTCTCTGCTAGTTCAAATGTGTTGGATGCAAAACAGGTACCTGAAACTAACAGCAAAAGGGAGAGCGTGGGTGGGGAGCACAAGGGTTCATCACAACACGAGGACTCGCCAGCAGCCAGAGGCAGCAGGTTGTTTACAGGAGGAGCATCGTCTCTCTCCAAGCAGCTTTCTCCCTCCTAGCAGGAATAAATTGCCTGATTCTCTCTCCTTCTGTGCTGAGTTTGCACTTCCACAAGGTTTTTAGGTTGATTTATTCCAGGGTGACAGAGACACACATGAAGTCTGTCTTGTTTTTGATGGCATCCAGATTCAGCAGTTAGTGACTGCTGAAGCTGCACTGACACTGACCCTTATGGCAGGAGAGGAGGCACAGAGGGCTGCACGGGCTGCTCTAGGCTTATTCTCTTCATAACTGAGTGAATTTATTGTAAATTGGGGAGGTTATTCACAAGCCTGTTTACCACAGACCATTTCCAGCTGCAGTTTGCTTCCACTCAGCCTCAATTTTATGTACTTAAAATAATGCACGTTTCACTGGAGTCTTGAGATGGGTGAAGGCTGTTTCCTATGGCTGGCCTGTTCTCTGCAGATTTCCACTCTCCTGGCCCTCTCTGAGACATCAGAAGGTGCCTGCCTGCCCTACAGGACTGATGGTAGGGGCCAGCTACCTTAAAGGCCCCAAAACTTGGCTTTTTAAACTAAGCCAGATCTGCTATTTTAAACCATCAGCTGAAAGATTGCTTGATTTTAGGAGGGGAGATCTGGAAGTGCTCAGCCAGCCTGCACACTCAGAGCTGGAACGGGAAGGGAGCTGAGAATTACTCTTTTCCAACATATGCCTAGAAAGCATCCATCCATCCATCCATCCAAACATCCATCCATACATACATCCTAACATCCAAACATCCATCCATCCATCCATCCACCCATCCACCCATCCACCCATCCAAACATCCCAACATCCTAACATCCAAACATCCATCCAAACATCCCTCCCTGCCTCCTCTCCTGTGCCGGGTCCTGCACACTCTGGTTTGCCAGGAGGGGTCAGCAGCAGCGCAGGAAGGCGATTCACCGAACCGGGCTCATTCCTTGGCAGAGGCTCCAGAGAAAAGCTGGAACAAAAGACTTCACGGGTGGTGTTGATCCGGAATGAACACACGCAGCCCTAACACAGAACTGACAGACGTGGGGCAGCCCCTGTAAACAACCTGTGCGAGGAAGGTGAGGAATCAAAGCGAGTGGCCGTTCTCGTCTGTACAGAGCACTGGAGCACAAGGAGCACAAGTGCACGAGGTCAGGCATTCACATGTCTCTCTATCTATACACGAATATACAGCTCCGTTGATAATACATTTTTTGTTCTCCAGAGATATGAAAAGGTTTATTTTTTCTCATTTATACAGTGAATGTTTTGAGAGATATAAGGCAACTCCCTAGTCAACATTTCACCTCAGCACTTAAGAAATGCTAAACAGTCAAGTTTACAGTAAAACAGCAGATTAGACACACATTAAATAGTTTTAGTGAGAATCAATGTTAATACAGCGTATCTGAGATTAGAACTTGTCAGATGTTATGCAGCTCTACGTTGTTTGGGTTATTTGGCATAATTGAGTGCAAACTTGTCAGCTTCTTTTTTATCTTACAGCAGCCCATTGCATAGCAGGGAAACATGGCTTGCTTGCAACAGGATTTTATTTTCTGCTAACAGTGCAGGCAGTTTTCCTATTTCTTTTTAATGTTAGCCAAAAGAAATTAAATAAACTCTAAAGCTGCTTAGAAGTAAAATACACAAGCTTAGCTTCTCAAAGCTTTTGCTGAGTATCTGCCAGAGACCGACTCTTCTCTTTAGACAGTTTGTTTGGTCTTTTTTAAATTTACTTTCTGAAGAATTTTTCAAAATTTGCAAAAAATGACTGAATCAGCACATGTAAAGGAAATAAAATTCTCAGGTAATGAGGCCAAATACTGTGGCAGGCACAGAAAATACCTGCTTGCTTTTTCCATTTCCTAGCCAGGTCAGATAAACATTTCTGTGTGCGCGTAATTTATTTCTTTCTTCCCCACACGTGTAGGAAGCTGTGGGGGTGACCTCAGGAATCCACCAGATGGGCAGCTGGGATATGGATGCACACCCAGCTGAGAAATGGTTTCAAAGGCCACTTCAGAGTTATCTCTGAGCATGGCACACTCCAGCTGGCTGTTGGCACCCTGGGCTGCTGCACCTGAGCCAGATGTGGCACCATCAAGCCCCTGTGCTGATCCCCTGGTGATGCACATCCTACATAATGCTAAATGCTTTTCTAGTCTATGTGACAGGTCCAAGAGCAAACACAAAGGGTCACGTAATTAACTTATGTGTGAATCTCACATGCTCAACACTTACAAGAGACACCAACTTGAAGCACAAATACACAAACCCTACCATGTCTTCCTCTTCTTTTATATTTGTCATTTATATACGGATACAATACACCACTCCATCTGGTTCTTGTGGTTCTAACCAAACTCCATGCTACAGGAGAAACTCCAGGCTTCAAAAAGCAGCTCAGACCCAGCACCCTCCTCTGCTCATGCAAGCAGAACAGCAGCCCCTCAGCAGCAGAGCAGAGTGCTAGGACTGGCATTTTTGCAGCAGGGGAGAAAGGTGCATCCCTAAAGCAATTCTAATTTCTTTTGCTGCAGCTTGCTCAAGCCTGGCTTGCTCACACTTTAAAACTTGCAGTAGAACATTGGCCACAAATGGTGGGATTTAGTTCTTCTATGCACCATTTTCCACAAAATACTCTCCTGGCTCAGGCTGATCAAAATTAGGACTCTCCCTTCATTACATCATTGAAACCATTTTTTTTTCTCTTGCACATCACTTCCTCATCCTCTGTAAGTGGTTCTGTCTCTGTGGGTTTAGCACAGTGGTTTTCCCAGAGCATGTGATTTACTTGCAGAAAAATGCAGTTGGAGCTCAGCTTTCACTAACAAATCTTGGACATTTTGTACAGTCAAAGTACTTTGACATTTGTTACATCATTCACAGTCTTGAGGAGGAAGGGAAGAAAGAGAAATCCATGGGTTCTGCAAATCCACTTCATCCATGATAAAGCCATAAATAAATACACCTCAATGTAGCATCATGAGTAACTGATTATTGTTGTTTCCGCTGGGCATTCACAGAGCAAGAGCAATGCAGACACAAATGAAACTGTAAATGTACACTGTGGGTGGGTGCACCCTCTGCAAACCAAACCAGGACCCCTCACCTGCAGGTGCCTGCCAGAGTGTCCTACCCACGCCAGGGACAAATGCCAGCAGCGTGTCACAGAAGGATGTGGAGAGAGGAGGGAGAAAGGCCATGTCTACAGTGCTGCACATCAAAGCACATCCATCCCACTGCTGTTTCCTATGTTATGAACGAGTAGCTCTTTAAGGCAGAAGAGAGACATTCTGTGGATCTTGGTGCTATTGGCTCATTGCACTCACATTGTTTCAGTGGCAGAGGACGAGGTACTTTTCTTCCTGAAGCGAGGTCTAAGGGTCCTAGGCGGTGCCTGCAGAAAAGCAAGACAAAACTTCAGAGGAATAATAGGAACCATCTTTGTTTTCCCTTACAACTTACCCATCTTTATGGGACCTCTGTGACAAGGATCCCATTCTATGCATGAAGTAATGCAGAAGTTTTGGCCCTGAAGATCAGTAATGAATGACCAGCCAAGGACTAATCTTTGAGAAAACTGTTGTACACCCAGGTTACATCAACACCTTCCCTTCTGGTGCTTGGTTAGAGGTGTGACTAAAGATTGCTAATAATAGTTGAAAGGGCCAGGTCAAACTGATGCCATTTACAGCAGCTCATGGATCTAGAGATCAAACTGGTGGCAGGGAGCCAGCTCTGGTGTCTCCCAGCCCATCCTGCCCTGTCCAACCCATCCACAGCTTCTTGGAGGGTGCAGTTCATGGCATTACAAAGCTGAAGGGTTTCCCAGGTGAAACATACCAGGCCTGTAATTCTCATGAGGCAGAACTCTCTAAAATCACCCTCTTGCTTGGGAAAGAGGCCAGACAAAATCTGCTGAAATTATTTTAGAAACCAGCTGTTGGAATTCTGCCTTGTAGGCAGCTGGTGCAGAGCTGTTACAAGGAGCCCTGACTACCCAGGAGGAGGCAGACCAACTCCATGAATTTGGTTTCCTGTGGTTAACCCTGTTCACCAGACTCAGACAAACATTAGTTAGGCTAGCAAACTAATGAAAGAAAAACCCCCAATTTGCAGTGCCTACTTCTCTCAGAAGAGTTTTGGTGTGGCATTGTGTCTCATGAGCTTTACAAGAAATGGTTATCAGATGTTGTAACAGAGCATGGATTCTTAGTGTGGAGCTGTGTCACAGCACCAAGTAACACTGCAAAGTGTGGTAGGCTCTTCTACTCCATTTACATAAATATCCAAAGCCTTGTTTTCTTAATATCATTAACCTATATTTACCTGTAAGGGCCCAACAGGACTAAAGTGAGGACTTTGTAATTTCTGTTTTATAGGACTTTCAAACCTAAGACTGTGCCATGTTTCTGCATTCCCATGATGCAGCAAGGTATAAACATTCATATAGACAAGGGACTGCAGCATGGTGAGGTTTTGTTTAGACTCCACCTAAATCTCCATTTTTTCTAGTATTAACCAAAGTAGTTTCTTACAGAGATGGTATTAATCTGACACTTCACCCCCTCTTCCATGCCTGAAATCTTACCCCAGGTCCCCACAGTGAATCCCCAACAACACAACAGATCTGTATGGGATGGCTGTGCCCAGAAAGCACAGCTGGAGCAGGGGTGAGGAGCAGAGCTGCTATGCACAGCAATTATGGATCCCACACCATGCCTGACTCCATAGCCACTGGCTTGGAGTGGCTCTCTGTAGACCAGGAGCCCAGGGACACAGCCAGACAACCAGAGCCGTACCTCCTGCAGCTTGGGAGAAGGCTGCTCTTTGGGAAACCATGTGGCTCTTAAAGCAAAGCTGCCATGAACTACACAGCCAAGACTCTTAAATGGGGCATGAACAGCTCTGCCTCCTTTGGGAGGCCACTGGACAGCAACTGGAGAAGCTGCACCTTTCCATGGCTAGAACAGAGCACCCAGACTTTGGTGAAAGCCCCACAGGTAGGACAACCCAGCAGAAAGGATTGCACCTGCTGACCAAACCACACTGTTCTGAACCCTCACACTGAGCCCAGGGGAGGAGGGAACAAACTCAGCTTCCCACAGGTGGAGATCTCAGCTGCTGGCTGTGGCTCCATCCACCCTGCCCAGATCTGCAAGGAGTCTTTGCCTACAGCATCTCCCATGGAGGTTTTATTTCCTCCATAACAAAACATTGCTAAAATTTTGGCAGATCACAGAGTGAGATCTGGATTTTCTTTAGTTCTTTCATTTCCATGAAGCAACTTAAAGTGTATTTAGTGAGTTTAGACCAAAGAGAGGTGTTTGTTCAGTTGGAAATTCCAGTTGAGGAATCAAGGAATGTCATAGGAGGAGCCTTGACAATATGGAAGTACCTCAAGGGGTTGAGCCTTCTTTTTGGGCCTTTTGTTCATGGATGCACAATCGTTCTCTTCATCATCTGAGAACACTGAGCCTTTTGTTTCACAGTTTGTCTCAGGTGGCTTCTCATACCTAATGTCCACACTTATTTCACCTATTTAACACAGCCATTTGCAGCCTAAATGTGAAGACACAGGATGAGGAAATCAGTGATAGTTTGATTCACACAAATGTCACTCACTGCAAAGCCATGCATCTTCCAGGGATTAATTGAAGGGTCACACATCACACTCTAATAGTAGCAGCTGTGGGGTTAGATATCAGAAGGCTCTTGTTTACAAAGCCATTATAATGTCTATTTTTATTATTTTACATGGAATTAAGACTAAATTCACAGTTTCTGATGTTTGCAAAGTTGACACTAGAAAGAGACGTTTGTTTGTTTGTTTGTTTGTCTGCTCAGGGATAATCAAATTAACTGATTTCTTGAATTGCTGGTTCCATCCATAGCTCCTGCATCTACTGCTTTCTCTAGAAGACTCCAAATGGGTGTTGAAGTCCTCTGGCAAGCACAGAGAGACCTGCCTGGGATGCAGAAATAGGAAACACAGCAGCACTTACAGACTTGAAACTGAGAGTGGTCAAGGCAAGCACTCAGTCTGAGATCTAGTGCAGTTCACAAAAGGCTTCACCAGGCATTGCCTGGACCCTCAGCAAGTGGGTGTGGCTGGAAAAGCAGTGCAGGGAAAAGTCTCTCTTCTGTCTCTCTGGAGTAAACGTGGTGGAGCTTTAGCTCTGCTGATGGACCTGAAGGCAGTTTATTGCCTCATAACTACAGACCAGAAACACTTGGTGGTTCTTATCTTTGTAACTCATGGCATGATCTTTGTGGGACTGGTCGTGTCACACAACACAATCCATTTGCTGCCTAAATACAGACAGTAAATGGGACAGTATTTTTAATGACCAGTCCAAAGCAAGAGGTACAGAAGAGGAAATTCAACATGACCATTCCTGCTCTCCATAGTTTCTTACCAGCAGGGCTGGAGGTTTCTCTGTTTAACTGAGAGGGCTTTTTTGATTCTGAAACACAGTAGGAGTGGAACTATTTTCTGTTTAGGCGGCACTAATCAGAATTACTGGGTCTATACTTTGTTACAAAAACATATATAGAAATAATTCTCTGTACTTCTTGTCTCAACCTGATTGTAAGAGTCTGCTGGACCAAAGACTAAACCCCAAAGACTGAAACCAAGAGGATTCTTAAACATCTAATACTTACTAATCTTTTTTGATTCTTAAAGCCCCAAAGAATTGAATTATTTGACAGCTCTTTCAGTTGGGTAGCAGACAGAGGGGAAATTATTTGGCTACAGCAACACCACGAGTCATGAGCAGGTCACTGGGGCTCTCTCCAGTGCCAAATGAAAGTCAGCAGCTAATTGCTCTCATGCCACAGGATGCAGCTGCTGCTCGAGACAGCAGCCTGTGCACACCATCCTCTGCCCACTGACCCTGTCTTTCCACCCCTTTATCACCATTCACATGGGCAGGCTGGAAGACACCACTGCAGGTTTTCAGGAAGAGCTGGAAGTTGATTTTGTTCCCCAGCTGTACAGAAGATGTTGATAGTCACGTTGCAGAGAGGTCCAGGATAATGCGGAAATGTTTTCCTTCTGTGTAGGACTGTAGTGTAAAAACTGCCCTGTGGGGAGAATTAAATGTTCTCTAGACCACATGGCAAAACTGTAGAGGAATGTTTTGGTTTACTGTTTTATCCCTTCACTTAGGAAGGGATCTACCCAGGACCAACCTAGTTTTGACTGTCTTGGATGTGGAAGCTGTTCTTTGCTGCCTGCCCAAGCCAAATCAAAATTTAGAAAAGTTTAGTAGAAGTGGGTCAGGACTTCTTTTAATGGCCTCACTGAGGTTTGCACAGTGGCTCAACAACACATCTCCATCCATGTGCCACTGAGAGCAGACAGGGGCTTTCACACAGGAAAAAAGGCTTTGAATGGGACAGGATGGAGGGGTGTTGGAGAATCAGAGTTAGGGTGTTCAGTGACCAGAGTGAGGAGACACTGGCTGCTGAGGCTGAGGGGATAGAATCATAAAAATGTGCCCTGCTCCCATTCTACAACCAGCCACTCCACTGGAAAAGGAGACAGAAGAAACTGTCAGCCTGATAATGCTTCTGTGAATTCTATGGTTTTGCAGTATACATTGCTTTCTTCATTACTGTTCTCTCTCTTAAATTAGATGCTGGGCAAAAAAAGATACCCAGGGAGTTCTGCCACCCATGTCACCTCCACAGCAGGGACAGTCTCCTGCAGGATATTCCATTCTCTTCATCAGTCCAAGCATCACATCCATGTCCTGAAGCTGCTTCCTTGAAGATCAAGAGGAGAGCTCAGCCTCCAAGCTGGCACATACTGCTTTGATCCCTGCAGCTGAGAGGTCTGTAAAGTTCACTGGAAGTTGGGCTGATGGCTCTTCTTCCCTGCTCCACGTTGTTGTGAATGGGACACTGAAAACCAACCAAATGGGGACCAGTTTTGCTTCAGCCTCACTGAACCAGAAAAAGGAAAAAGATGGGCTAACCCAGGCTTTTCCACTACTTTTCTGGCCATTGATGAGAACAGATCTCAAATACACATGGCACTTTCCTTAGGACCTGGAACAAGAAGGGAGGATTCCCTGCCCATCCTGCCTTGGGAAGGACATCTGTATTGTGAGCAACCCAAGCTCATATTGATCTGCCAGACTTTGTCTCACGTTTGTGGAAGAATTCTGCTGCTGAGGAATGACAGAGAACTCATCTCCAAAGAGTGGCTGCCATGTGAGCTCCAGCTCTGAAATTGCTATTTTTTGTGAATATAGTGATGATGTGATAAAAAATTGATTTTCTGACACCAAGAGGGTGAGTAAAATTGTAAAGGAAGGGGTTAACCAGAAGAACAAACATACATGTGAGGAACTGGTGAGAAAGGAGATGGAGATTTAAAGTGAATGAAAAGGTTCTGGAACACCAAGGTTCGTTACCAGAGAAGGTAAAGATTGAGGAGCAAAGCATATTGTCAGGGCTGGAGCGTGCATTTTGAGGACAGCACTTGGCCTTGGGTGACCTGCTGTGTGTTCCTAAGAGCTGTCTTTATGATCTGAGGCTGTGGGGCCCCAGGTCACTATCAGATGTCCCCAAAGTAGCAGAGTCAGCAGTGTGTGCTGATCCAGGGAAGCTGCCAACAACCCCAGGGACTGTCACAGCCAGGAGGTGGCTGTGTAAAAACATGGATCACACACCAGACCTTTGCCCTGGCTCTGTTTGGAAAACTCTCACTCCCCATCCTGGGGCAAGCTGTGTTTTAGGTGTCTCCACCTGTGACATTTATGGCTCCACATTTTTGTGTGAAGGGGCTGAATTGCTGCAGAAGTGGGAAATGGGCTGGTGTTCCAGGACTAAAGCTGCTGCTGCCTCTTGCAAACACTTTTTCAGTGTATAGACCACATTACACTCCTCTCTCCATTAAAGCAAGACAGAATCTGACTGTAAACAGTCTAAGGAAATGGATCCCTTAATTCCAGTTCCTATCATTCCATCATAATTCCTCCCAAGGGGACTGACCAACACATTGTGTGGGAAACCCTGAAAATGGGCACACTTCAGATTAAAGTAGACATTTGAGTGCTCTGCAGAGTTGGGATCTGAGCTGTTAATGCACCTCAGGGAACAACCCAGCATGGACCAGGAAATGGAGGGCCAGATCATTGCAATCTTTGATCTCTGTGATTCAACAAAGCTAAGAAATTTCAGTTGCAAAACTCTTTCTACAGCAATATCTGGGATTCAGTAGTGTGCTGTTTTTTTCAGCAATCACTTTGGTTCAGACTCTGGTCAATGCTGTAGCAAATTCCTGTGGATTTTCTTGAGTACAACAGAAGACAGGACCTGGCTTGTTTTAAGTGCAAGTGAACAAATGACTTTGATCTAGATCCTCTGAAAAATCTGGACACTTAAGCACAGTTACAGTGGGAATCAGGCAACTTTGACATTGCACCTCCCCTTATTTTGCTAGGCACAATGCTTCTTTCTCCCATCACTTTAATTCCTCAGGAGCAAGGGGGAAAACCACAGTCACAGACTACACAAATCAAGAGCAAGGTATTGTATTATTGTAATGGAAGGTGAAGTCACTCCAAAGTTAAGCCTTTCCAGGGGATCATTCGTATAAAGAAGTTTGCACACCACTTAATAAGCAGAGGAGAACAGATATCTATTATACGATGGCCATCAGCTTCTTTCCCCTGCAACAAAGATAAATTCACCATCACTTCCAAAAGACATTGACCCAAGTCCTGTACTTCCCCAGCAGTTTTCATCGCCAAACCAAGGAGTTAGGAGCAGCCAACTACACCAGCACACATTGCCCAGGAGCCACCAAACAGAGGCAGACATCCTTTCCAAAGCTGGAATCAAATGCAACCAAAGCAAACAAGCCTAATCACATCAACAAAGTCATCCGTTAATGAAAACACATCCCACAAATGAGTGAGTTGTTAAGTGCTAGTCTATTCCAAACACCTCAGAGGAAAATTCATGCAATCTGTAACACTTACATCAGAGTCCCATAATATTTACATAGAGAAAAAGAAAGAATAAACTGTTAGGAGAAAACATTTGGGTGCAGAGGGGGAAGGAACATTGTTTCAGAACACAGAAATATTCATCTTTGCTTTTATCATATCTGTCATTTGGCTGGAGTTTATTAAACAACAATTAATGTTTTAACTTTCTGCTGGTAAAATGCAAACATACTTAAAACCTACTGATTTTCTGTGATTTTTTTTCTTCCCTGAAATAACCAAAATAAATATGAAACTATTTTTAAATCTCAAAAGGAAAATAGCAAATTGCTATTCAGAAATACTAGTGCAAACCAACCCTATAAAATTTTCTTCAGTATTTAGTAAAGGGAAATTTTAAGGAAAAAAAAATTGCCTAGAGCAACAGAAAATTGTTGTTTGTTCTTTAAGTTCAATATGGTTTAAAAAAATCCCCTGACTGAGAGCTGGAGGGAAAATTGGCTAAGAATCAAAATAAAACCACCTCCATCATTTAATTGAATTAGTTCAGAGATGTACAATCAGCCCCCTTGACACAAAGTCAATTAGTGTTTTTAAAGCACTTCCACTGTAATGACTCACGTGCACTTCTTAGAATACCACAAAAAAAGGGGTTGGATTCAGCCAATAGACCAGTAAGGTGGTTGGTTAAAGCACAGTTAAGTGGATGTCCCATCGAGGTCCTTGGTGAGCTGCACTGCTGGTTGTGTGTGATCTGTCACCTTGAGGTGCACAACCCTGCAGTGCACGCCCAAAACAGACCCATTCATCACTAATGTCCCTGCACACTTCTTGCACTGCCCAAGGCTTCTGATCAGAATTTTAGTATTAAATGCCCCCTCAAATACTTGCAGTCCCAACAATTCTCCTGATACACAGCTGATTCTTCAATTCATGATAGATATATTTATTCTCTGCAAGAATTAAAATGGTTTCTCACTCTCAACCATGCCCCAGGTCTTTGCAACAGCACCTAAGAGATGTTAGTTGAGAGAACACCACCAAACATAATTTTGTTACTTCTTAAATGCTGGTCCCAAGCAAGCTTGTTTAATATTGAACGGCATTTAAGCATTTGCCAGGCACTGCCAAAAGACAAACAAATATCCCTGGAGATTTTCACTCTGTCCTCTTTGAAAGGGAAAAAGAGCTCTTACATAATTGTACCACTGTTCCTGAATGATACAGTCTGACTTTCCACAGAACACAAAGGAGATAAATCAGAAACTCAGGTAAAGACCTGGAAAGAGACCAGCAAAGGCCTGGCCCTGAACAAAAGCAAGAGGGGCTGGCATAGGAACTGTCAAAAAGATGTGCTGGAGTACATCTGTCAAACAGGCTCTTATTTTAGTGAAGCTGCCCAGAGCAGAGGAGGATGAATGTCCTGAATTGCATCAATGCTTTGTCATGTGCAGACCGTGAGGCCAGTGGGAGTGATCCAACTGGGCAGGAAAGGGCTCTCCTGTGGAGCCAACAGCTTCAGCACAGAGAAGCCCACCACTGCTGGCAGGGACAGTCCTGGCCCAGAACACAGGAGCCCCTCAGCACCCAGCCCACCACCACTGCTGACAGAGGCATCTCCAGCTCAGGGGGCTCAGGCTGTGCTCAGCCTGGCCCTCAGGCTCTGTAGAAATCCACACTCCATGGCACCTGCAGGCCTCATCCTCATGACACTTTTTCTCGGGATATTATCTAGGGAGCGGAATGCTTTTGCTCCACGAGCCTGTGCTCTTGTAAGAGCTGTGGAGGTTTCTGTGAGTCAGACTCTGAAATAATTGAGTTTTCCCTGCAAGAGCATTAAGGGAACTGCTCCTGCCAAAAAGGCTGCACCAAGGCTCTAAAGCAGCCTTTAATTTCCCTGCTTGAGGAAAGACTTGATTATCTGCCCATTTAGATTATAAACTCTTTGGAAATGAGAACTGTTAATGATGGGACTCTGAAACTGGTTGCATGAAAGCTTGCACCAAGAAAAGATGAGTGCCAATAGCTCAAGGCAACTTAGTCCTAGCTAAACAAAATTAGATTCTTCCTTCTCCCAGCTTTTTGTGGCACTGAAAAATGTTCACATGACGTAGTCAGCTCTCCAAGCTACCAAAGATGCACTTACAAAGGAGCATTTTAATGGCAGGCCACTGTCTGAGAGTGCATTAATGCATCTATTGCCTTGGAGACAGAGAAAGGGCAGCCTGTGGAGACAGAATGAACCCTCTGTGACATAGAGACTCGGCACATCCCTATTGACATGGTCTAAGGGACTTGATTATGTTGGGAAGGGGGGCAGGAATAGCAAAACAAGCCAACGTGAAAGACAGGGTACACAATTTCAACAAGATCAAAATTAATTGGGTCCAATTCATAAACATATTGGACTGGTTGCTGCTTTAGCATCATTAAATGACTTTCCTAAATTTGCCTCATGACTGTTAAGCCCATAAGGATTCAGTGATGCTTTTTATAAATAACACTTTAAAGTCAAATCCATAAAATAGGTTTAGGCTAAAATTAGAAGGGTTCTAATAAAATGCCATGTGAATACAAGGGTTTCATGGTTGTTTCAACAGATACCACCCTAAACATGCTTCATTGTCCTGCACAATGGCACACTCACCCAGAAAAGGAAGGGTAACAAATCAAATATGAGGGTGGGTTTGCCACCCACGCAGGGTGCAAGGGGGCTGTGACAGGCTGGAACCATCAGCCCCCAAGCAGCAACACTGCACAGGGCTCTGGCACCAGGTGCAGGACTGTGGGAAGGCACAGGTGGCTGCAGCATGGTGGCAGCACTGTGATCCTTTAGTCCTTCTGCCTCTGTCTCGAGGTTGATTAGTGTGCAAAATAAACAAAAAGCACATGAGATGCAAGGAGTTACAGAGGTCTTATGCTTCCACCAACATAAGACACTGCCAGTCTGTATTTTTTTCTTCTCCCCAGACAAGCTGCTTGGCAGTCCCATCCTCTGGCATGCCCAAATTGGAGTTCTCCCACTCCTTTCATCTGTCACTGGGAAAAAATGCAGAAGTGACATGTCTGGGCTCTTAGCAACCGAGCTAACTGGCACAGTACTGAAAAGACCACCGGCAGCTAAACCATTCACTGCACTCCGACATTTGTAAACACAATAAATGCTGGGGACAGTGGGGACATTTTTCAAAAATGCTTCTGCCAGAGACTGAATCAGGGACAGTCAGTTCAATCCTATTTTGTCTCCAATCCAGGGTCTGCTGCTAGGCTTTGCAACATACTCTGCTCACTCCAAACACAAATGTCCTCTCCACCAATGGAGAAACATGTGCCAATCCTTAGGGAACACAGCAAAACAGGGCTGGGACTGATGAGGGTTTGCTCTTGCTGCATTCCCAGTGGATTTACAGCAGCACTGGGGGACACAGGGCAGAGGAGTTACACTGCACAGCAAGGACATGGCACATCTTCTAGAAGAGAAAGGAATGAACTTCTCCAGAGAAGCAATCCCCATCCTTGGGTAGCACAGGTCAGTATGGTGAGAAGCACTGCGATTCTTGCCATCAACAAAACACACACAGCTCCCAAACCAACTCACAGCCTGGCCTTCCCCTGCTTTGTTCCCCTGGTGTTAGGAAACCCAGTGAGCAAGAGCATCAGGAACAAGCCAGGCTGGGGAATGCAGCCATGCCCAAAAGGGATGCATGGATACCAGGACACAGGAAATCCAGCACTCACCTCTGAGGAGTCGGCATACTGAGCAACATGTGCACACTGAAAGAGGAGCTGAGCATTAGGAACTGATCAGGTGAAGCCAGTCTTAGAAAATGCTTGGCACCGTCTTGAAGTGGACTTCAAGGCCCTCGTGTGCACAGGGAGATGAGTGTCTCCACTAACCAGCATGGAGCACAGACTCAGGAATGACCTCATCCCAGGCTGTGTCCATATGGGTGTTAAAGATGGGGTTAGATACAGCTCCCTGGTGCTGTTCTCAGACCACTGAATAGAAGCAACTCTTGACTGGAGGGACCTGGGAGTGTGGATAAGCAATGGGAGCATGAATGCACAACCTAGTGTTGTATGATATCAAACACAGGGTGCAATACTGGGATTTGTGCCTGGATTTTTTCAATAGATTTAGAATTCTTGTAGGAGAAGTCCGGCTCCTGCAACCACTCATACAGCTTCTAAGGAAGACCATCCATATATCCCTGATCTTCCTAAAACAGGAAGGTCCTTCAGGGATTAATATCCTAATGGAATTGTCATAAAAATGAAAGCAACCAAGGGAATTGCATTGCACCCTTCAGTGAAAGCAGGTGTTCATGAATGTGCGAAGTTTACAGCTTTACCTTAAGCACAGCTTGTGTTCCAGGAAACAGCCTAAATTTCAAGTTTGAGCCTTTCAGTTTAACACTCACAGTGGCATCAGTGAGTCCACATTAAAGAAAGTTTTTGAAGAAGAAAAAGGGTTGAGCTCTGCGTGATTTTTTTTTTAGTTATGATTATCCTGCACTTGAGACACAGGAAGTTCTTCCATAGTTTCACAGACATTTTAAAGCAGCACTATTCAATGCAGATGTCCCACTGTCCCTTGCACTCTTGGCACCTTCCTTGTCCCATTGCTGCTGCTGTCTACTGGCTTGAGGATGTGACCCAGGTCAAGAGCAACCTGGAAGCAAGGGATAGCATTTAACTTGAACCAATTCCTTGACTGGGGTCAGCATGTAAAAATAAGATTTAAATGTATCCAAAGGAAAAAACAGATGGGCCAGTGGCAGGCAACTGGGTTACACCCTTTCAGTGGGAGTTCTGCCTCACATTCGTGAGATACTGCTGTGAAACTATGGGCTTCCCCAAGAGATCTGCTGTGGGTACAGCCTCTGATCTTACACAGAAGGAAGTTGATCACAGTTTACGACAGTTTATTCTCTGGGAGTTCAGACAACATATATGTTGTTTCACACATCTTTCTGGTTGATGGTGACTGAATACCCAAACATGTCCTGACTGCTGATGTTCCTCCACCTTTGTTCTGTACTGCAAAGCCTTTGGTCCTTCAGCACAAGACCAAAAAAAAACCAAAAAAAACCAAACCAACTTTGATTCTCTCCTGCTCAGAGGAATGGAGAGTATCAGAAAGCACACTGTCCATTTCTGCTTTGAAATCATTCCAGATAAGAATGATCTCAGCCGGGGACAAACTTAAGCAGAAAGAACACTGGGTTTGGGCAATACAGAGGGTGGCTCCAATGTCTGTGGTCCTCTGCCCCAGGCAGCATCAGCTCTGGACACTGAGTGTCCTGTGATGCAACACAAATTAAGGCAATACTGTAAGGTTAAGTGCAAAAGCCCCTGTTAATAAAGACAAATCTATATGTAGATTGTTACTGGACATTTGTCAGAACAGGATTCCCTTGAAAAATATTTGGAAATGTTGTTCTGGAATTTACAGTTTTCCATAACAATGCATAGCCACATGACATTTACCGTTCCCAAAGGAAAGAGGCAGTTCTGCCTGTGGAAAAAGCACAGGTTGGAACAGGCATGGAAGTAAAATGTCACAGTCCATCATCTGAGTGCCAGGACAATAAACTGGAAATGCTGAACTGAGAGTGAAGTGAAAAATCGGATAAAGAGGTGGGGGGCTTGCTACATGGAGGAAGGGGATCACTGTGTGTCCTTGGTGCCCATCAGAGGAAGGTGTGCACATTTCCCAGGAGCTGGTGCCTCATGGGATGTGCTGTTTGCAGGGTCAGCAGCCCCCACAAATCACGGCAAAAACAGCCTCTGCCTCTTCATGTCATCTGGGTGTGGCTTTTGACTGCATGTGAGGAGGAGGAGAAGGGTCTTTCTGTGGGCTGAGTGTGAACACACCTAGAGCCCACTGTGTGCTGAGCAGTCCAGTCCTGCAGAAGAACCATCCTGACGGCAGAACTGCACAATGGACAGGCACCACTGAAAGGCAGCAAAACAGCAAAATGTAGAGGGGGGACAAAGTAGCAAAGGGTAGAGGAAAAGGAGCAATTCCCCTTGTCTCAAAGGCAGCTCTTATTCTATTTCTTGGCCTCATAAGACACTCTTCAGCAGGCAAAAAAAACCCCTTTGCTGAATCTGTATGAGGTCGTTACAAAATCCCAAGCTCTTCACACAGTATTTTGTGTCAAGAGGGAATTTAAAGAATCACAAATCCATCTAAGCAGCACCATTCACATTACAAAAATAACAACAGTGAAAAGAAAACAGGCTGAGTGTTTGTGTAGCCTGGCCCTGCAGCCAGCTTTTGGCCATGGCCACAGCCCACTGGTGTCAGGATAGCCTTTTCACATGCTTCAGTGGGCTTGGAAACATGCCCAAGAGTTGTAAAACCAGAACCTGAACCGCTGCCGGTGCTCACAGGGGGACTGGGGGGTTTAATACCAACAAAACTGGATTTTAGCACTCCCTTCTGTGCAGAGAAGACAACAGACCTCTTTCTATCCCTCTGTCTTTCCAAACCACTTTCTTCCAGATATCACATCTGCTCTTAAACATGGTCACACAACCGGATTGGAACCAGCAACATCAAGTTCCACACCAGGTCTGGCTGTGTTTCCATTGCTCAAGGGATGGGACTCATATAAGCAACTCTAAGTTCAACCCAAAGAGCCCCCTCTTCTCTTTGCCTCACTGCTCTAAGTCAGAGTATGCTTCCATACACCATTTGCCCTGCAGCAAAGCTCGCTTGAGGAACTTCCAGTTCCTGGCCTCTTGATCTCATATCTCCCTGAAAGTCTCCCAAAACAGAGATCTTGGAGGCTTCCAGTAAGGCAGATTGGCACATTGGCTCAAACTAAAAATAATCCCTCAAAAATAGTACAAGAAGGTATTTTTAATCTGCATCAAAACCAGGATTTCTTCCTCTGCATTCACAGCTCTCTACTACAGGAGAGCTTGAGTAGCCAGAGCTGGGCTGTTCCATCACCTTATCACCAAAACAGATTATGGGCTAACAGAATCACAGCATGGTGTGGGTTGGAAGGGACCTTAAAGATCATCTCATTCCATCCTCACTGCCATGGGCAGAGACACCTTCCACTAGACCAGGTGTCTCCAAGCCTCATCCAGCCTGGCTTTGGGCACTTCCAGAGATGCTAGGCATCAGCTGCAGACAAAGTTCCTCTGATGACAAAATGATAATGAAAATAATAACAACAATAATATAAAATCCAAAGGAACTCGCTTTAGCATAAAAGAGCAAAGATCAGTGCCCGAGGAAGGGACCACCACAGTGCAAAGCCACCAGTTCTAGCCAGTTCAGTATTTAGAGCAGACCTGAGTGGGGTCAGCTTTCAGCATCCTCCATAACAGGTCCTGTGTGATGACAGGGGTTTAGCTTTTATTGGCTGATTTAGTTAACATGCATTTTTATGTTCAGGCATCATTGTTCCAGCTATACCTTAATTCTAACCATATGAGTTTCAGAGCTCTCATCAAAAAGGGATGGTGGTTTTGGTGTGCTTTTCTTTCCTGAGTGCTTCATCTAAAATCTATAACAGCAAGGTTGTTACCCCTCAGAAACTGAGCTCTGCTGTCTTGTAAGTCAAAGAAAACATACCAGCTAAGAACATGGCTCTGTATTTTTCACTGTGAGCATAACCTTTAAGTCCTGCCCTCAGCTAATTCCCTTAATTAGTGTGGTCACAAAGAGATCAAGGAGCAGGAACAATTCAAGCTGGCAGCAGTCAAGGGCAATCAACATAAGCCTCCTTTGAATTACATAAAACCTTAGTTTTTGTTTTGGGAATCATTATCCTCCTATTTTAAGGCTTCTCTTATAGCACTAGGAATAAAACACTTGCAAAAGGAAAGGGAAAGATGTTTCCTTTTTTGTTAGTTCTTTTTTTAATGTTGCTAACAATTTGTGGATTGGCAGTGGGAGTAGGATGGAAGGGAAAAAAGAGGGAAACACCTTTAAATGGCAAAAAAAAAAATCTACTTTAAGTGTGCTTTGGGTGACAGGTCACTGATGTAAAAGGTGATAGAGCATCAGGAAAATAGAAGCAGGTTCTGTAATTCTTAAGAAAAGTTTGCTACTAAAATGTGAACACCCTCATGCCAAACACATAGTCTGGGTCATTTTTTCCTACTCCATCTGATGCCACACTGACTATGTCTCACTATCTCTAAAGTAGGGGGGAAAAAAAAAAGAAAAAAAAAAGAGTTCAATGTTTCTGTGAGGCAGTGGGGACATCTGACAGGGACCTTTATGTCATCTGAGGGCCTTGAAACAGGAGAAAGAGCTGTGTGTCTGCTGTTCTGCAGTGACTGCTCATGCACATTCTCACATATGGATATATTACATGTATATATAGCGCACTAAATTCTGTCTATCCCTTGCTTATGTCCAGCTCTCCAACTAAACAAATGTGAAAGGTGGAATGATGGAACTGTGTCTGGGTTCAGTGTGCCCAGAGCAGTGTCAATCTCACCAGAACATGGCCCTCAGGATGTGACAGTTTGGTTGACACATCACAGTCTTGCACACACACACGACAGCTGACTCTGATCAATTCTCCCCCCCAGACATTCTGACTTCATACAAAATGGTGCCCACATGAAACAGCACGAGAACTGGAGAGACCAGAACTGTATCTTTCACTTAATGTCATTAAAAGTGAGAGCAAAGCTCGTGGCTGGAGTCTCTCACCACCTGCAAGAGGAGTCTGTTCTTATTCTCTGTAGGTGGAGAATTAGGCACCTCAATGAAACAAATCACCAAGTGATGTGGGACAGATAGAGGTCTTGGAAGATTTTGCAAATTTGTGCAGCTTCCATTGAAAAAAATTTAACCCAAAATCTCAAATTACTTGAATCCAAAAATTTGTGATAAACTCTTACACTGAGGTCAAAAAGTTTATGAACAGTTTTTCAGAGATTCATTCTGAGAGATCCTTGTACACTATGGATACAAAACCAGACCAAAATAAAAAACTCTTGTGTCTTGAGACAGGGGTTTGTGTCAGGTGAGCTGACTTCACTGTCTCAAGACCAAAACTACAAAGGCTGCTCTACTCAACATGGAATTAAGAGAACTAAATAATAGTTTATTTGTGGCATTATTTATTTTGGTCTAAATATGTGCTTTTTAAAAGACTTTTATATTCTGCGTGTGAACACTTTATTTTCAGATTGATTACCTCAAGAGAAGTGTACACAAGACCTAATATAAAGATAAAAATAAAACCACTGTGCACCCACATTTCAGTTTACCCATAAAGAAAATGTATTCAACAGATAATGTTTAAAAAAAAAGGAGAAGTTTGTAAAAGGCTTGAAGGATATTCTTTAGAAGGATAAGACAAGACATTTCTAATACCATTCCAAAACTAAAGCAAATTAGAAGGGGTAGCAACTACCAAGGCTTGAAACTCAGCAAATGTTTGCACAGACCTCAACACACACAAGTTGAAACTGCTGAATTTCTGACTTGCCAGCATATGTTTCACAAGCTACCAAGTGCAACACGCCTGCAACTTTCCGTGGCTTCTCATTACAGCACTGGAGCTGAGTGATCTGTGCTGGTGTGTGGGAATCCCAGAAGCCATCTGGAGCCACCTGCTTGGGACAACCCTCTGTGTCTCAATTTTTGACATCCAATCAGCAAAACTATCTCCGATTAAATGTTTTGGATTTGGAATCAAAAAGATTTCTTTAACCAAGTTTGAAATAATTTTTTTTTACTGAATCCTCAGGAATGGATCTTATTTACAGTGTGATATTTCTTCCCTTTGTTCTTTCAGAATCAGAAAACAAACCATTGCCCTTAGGAGACACAGGGAGTTTTTTCAGCATGGCTTGCAGCCCCCAACCCAGCTTTCCAGATCAGGTTGCAAAGACTGAGTCTGGCTTCTCTGCATGCTCTAGTCCCATCCTTGGTACCAGGCAGGAATAGTAACCCATCAAATGATGATACTGGTTTTTTTCCCTACAGCATGTCTGTCTCCTAGGAATTCTGGTGTGTGATGCCTGCAGTGTTTGTTTCTCTCCGTTCTTGCCAAGGGCATGACTTCATTGAACAGTGTGATATTCCAGAAAACACAACACTGAAAATAACACTGGCACTTACCTGAGCTGCCAGTGCCTTCTGATGCACTTCTGGATGGTTTTGGGTGGCTCTGTTTGCTACTTGTTCGTACAGTGACCGAAGGAGGAACAGTGCTGCTGCTGTCTCCACGAATCGTCGAGAGATCCTGCATGCTAAAGCTCCGTAGTCGCTCAGACAGGGCTCCCTGTCCCTAGTTAAACAAGCAAGTAAATAACACAAAGTTAGATCCAACATTTTAAGTCTTTTTTCTCTCTTGCTCATTGAAATACATCAGGACAATAGGAAGAGAAAGAAATTATGTTGCCCAGTAATCTAGAGATGACAAAAATGTGTTGCTAAAAGCATCATTCCCTCTCTTGGTTCTTCCTTTTGGAGCAGTTCTATGGCAAACGTTTCTGATTCTTCTTTGCAGTGATCTGAGCGCAGAGCAGCCTTGCCCATGTGTAAAGGAGCAGGATGTTGTTGTATCTTTCTAGTAGCTACTTTTCTTCACTAGGAATGAGTCAAACAGATGCTTGGCTTCAGAATCACATTTAAATTGCCTGCATCAAAATAACTCCCTTTTAAAGTTAATAATCTATGAATATCATCTATGATGATATTCACTCAGCCATTCTCAGCAATACACAACATTTCCAGAGCACAGAAAATTCGAAATTTTAAAGTAATAAAAAGACATTGTTAAATTCCAAGAAATATAACAATGTATTTTTTCATGGAGCTTAAGGAAGAAACGAACTAACACAATATTTTTCTTTCTTCTTACGCTAATTCACAATCTGGCAACAAAGATATTCCTTGGTGAAAGGAATGTAAGTGTAAAGGATGAGTTGGTTAAATTATACTTTCCATTAAAACTGCATCCCATCAAAAAGCTGACTATAAGTATTCTGTAACCCTCATACTATACCACAGCCATAAGGTAGGAATGCCAGAAAATTCAATCCACACAGAATCATAGACTTTTTGAGCTACATTAAATGACATTCAGACTTTAAGCTACATTAAATGACATTTAGAATATAAATTGCATAACTGAAAAAAATTACATTCATGTTTTAACATTTTCTTGAGGGGGGAGGATCTGAAGGATACTTCATAGCACATAGGCTTGAAAAAAATACTGAAGTAAACACATAGAGCGTGATTTTAGCAATCTTTCTGCAACTGTAAATTAGGAAAAACTCAGTGAATGCTTTGACTTAGATGAAATCAGAAAGAAAGCAAAAAACAGACAGTAAATATTGACCTGTTTAACAAAAAGATAAGGCAACCTGTAGCAATTCACCCACCACTTTCATCTAGACTTGTATTTGTCCAGGCAGCACAGCCTGACCACTGCCAGAGGACTTAGGCTGGGGCTGGACCGGAACATGTCACTGCTCCCTTCTGGGCTGTAGTTGCGAATATTCTGACCCAGAGTGCAGGTCAAGGCCAGTGGAGAGTTCATTCTGGTGCTGGCCTGGCAGAGAGACAGGGCTCATCCTGAACAGCTACAATTGAAGGTAAGACTGAACACATTCCTTGCTAAAGCTGTTAGGCAGCACTGCCTGTCCCCTATGGAGTGGCATTGATCCATTGGGAAGGCAAAGCAATAATTTACTTACTGATTGATCAACACCATTTCAGAAATCCTGCATGTAAAGTAAATGAAATCAGTGCCTCTACCTCATACAAATTCCTCAGCATCTTACTTTTAGGGTGTGTAAGAAGAGAAGGCATCAGAATCTTACACCTACAGTCACTGTGACAGTCTGCACTTTTTACATTCAAGAAAAGTGACAGACCAATAATCACCCAACTTTTCAGCCTGAAACTTTTTGCACAAGAAAAATGGGTTCAAACTTCCTTTTCAACTCCACATTTAGCTTTCCTGCAGACTATTACAGAGAAGCAGCAGACTTACTTTGCTCTTTCCCACTAGTCTATTATACTTTAGAAAGTATTTTAAATCGAAGGGGTTTTGCTTATATACCAAGACATGTTATATTGCTGATTTTATAAGCATGGCAGTGGAGTCGGTAGAACCTGGGTTTTGCTTAACTCTCACCTCTGCCCTCACATTCTCCAGCCTGGCACAAGAGTTGATGCCTGAATTTTGGCTACCCCTGCCAGTGGCTGAGCCACTCTTGGGGTATGTTCTCACTCCAAGAGGCATCTCCAGTTAATCCTCTTGGGCCAGTGTAAGCTACATTTACTCTGCAAATGTTACTGGGCTGGTAACTGTAGTTGCCTTGCATGGCTGGTCAGCTGGGTGAGATCTCAGCTGCCCAGAGCTCAGTGCAGTTCTGGATGGGTTTTGGAACTTGCACTGAATTCCTGCACAGACACCCTATTCTCAGTGACTGATTCAAAGCCAAGACAAGATATCCTACCCTGCAGCCTGATTACAACAGACAGATCTCCAGTGAGAGCAAGCTAACCACTAAATAATATTTTGCTATTGCAGAATGACTGGGCCAGCAAAGCCAGAGGGTTAGCAACTGATGAACTGTAACTTGAGTGCTGTATTCCTGCCTCACACCCAGCTCAAGTGTCAGCAGGGATCAGGCTTTTAACCTCTCCCCAGCTGCTCTGCTCAGCCAGCTAACCCAAATTCCATTTCATTCCAGCCAGTAATTTCTGTACATGGACATGAGTCAGGTTAGAGACGAGATTCATGCGTCAGACCAACCTGGCAGGGAAGATGACACCAACACATTGAAAATGAAGAAGATGTGTTAATATTCTTGCACTGCACCTTGTGATATAGCAGCATGGAATGATCAAAAGCCCCAGAGAGAGCTTTGAAACAGGGCCCTGATATGTGCCTGTCATCTGTGGGTCTGCTATATCAGCATGTAATACAGAGCCTTGGGCATAGACTGAAGCAGCTGAGCTAAACAACTTGACTTTCTCCAGGAAAAAAAAAAATTAAAATTGCCTTCTCTTAATTTTTGTTTTAATTTAACCTGAGTTTCTAACAGCAAAAATAAAGATGGTTTATGAAACAGGTAATAGCAAAATATTACTGTTACTGCACCTACCATTCTATGAAACAATTTTTCTGGATACCAGAAATGGCAAGAACAGCAAAGACCTGGGCTCAGTGAAGGCACTGAACACCTGAAAAAACCTGCAGAGTTTCATTTCTTTTCTTTCCAGTTTCTGCACCTTTGGCCTTTGTAGGGATAGACTCAATTCACTTGCTCCTAGAATACAGAGTAACACTCACAGTTCTTTCCCAGTTACCACATTTTTACTTGACCCCAAATGGAAACGTGACAGAAATTACCACAGAATTGGGATGGTTTCAGAGTAAAATGGACAATATTGTTTGCCAACCTTTATTTCCCTGCCATATAAGCAGCTGGTGTATATGAAATCACAAACATTTGAAAAGCCAGCATGGTGAGGGTGTGCAGAGCTATGTTTTAGAAATAAAGACTTTATCAAGATGTGATGCTTATTATTCCACAAAAAGACTTATCATTTATTAGCAAAAGAAAATAACAAGATAATAGCTTTATTTTTCAATAGAATAGATTTAGCACAGCACATATTTTGGGCTGTGTTTTGTTAAAACAATCATGTGGAAGATGAAGAGCAGCTGTTTGGGGGATTTTTGTTTACTCTTGTGGCCATGATCATGCAGATGCTCTTCCAACTGCTATAGACATGAGAGATATCCCAGGAATTTCAGCACAGAGAGAGGATCCAGGTCCTGAAGCTATGCCTACACTGCAGGCCAGAGGCATTTTTGCAGCACATCCACACAGATCTGGGCTGGTTTTATCCTAGAGAGTGTGACAGCAGTAACATCATGGCAGTAGCTGTAGTAACACCATTTCACTGTGTCAACACAGAAACAGCTCGATGTCACTACACAGCCTTCTGGAAATTGTGACTGGGAGGGCTGTGGGAGTAAGGATGACACCATCTCTCTCTCCTCCTCACTGAACACCAACAATTGCCAGGATGATTGTGCTGGCAATGTGGGACCTGCGTTTTTGGGACATCAGAGGACACAAGCATGAAGTGGTGCTGGAAAACTGAGCCTTAATTTCCCTGGGCACAAGACTCCCTGCCTGGACTCAACTTCTCATCCAGCTTCTTCTTGCCATCCCTCTGGGCGTGGCACTACTGATTTTACAGACAGTGACTTTGCTAGACAGTGAGGCTTTGGGGGCCACAGGTGGGAACATATGTCTCTCTGTGTCCTGATCACTACAGTGCATCTGTCCTCAGATCCATCTGATCTTGCCCATAGGTGAAGGTACAGCACCAACTGAAGGTGAAGCTCTTCAGGCTTCCTTTGCCTCTCCTTCCCCCAGGATCTACCAACTGCACAAGTTCTCTTTTTACAGAGAACAGCCAGGGCTCAGTGCTTCTGAATAGGATAAAAGACAAATACTGAAAAGGACACAGTAATATCACTGCCCAGTCACTGCTGTCACTTGCTATCAATCATATTTAGATTCATGACTGCACAACAGTATGAGAGTATTGGCCATTAAGACAAGCTGCAAAAGCTCATTTGTGATTCTAAGTGAAGTTAAAGGTCCATCCACACAGCATAGTAATTAATCTAAAACTAATTTAAGTGTCTCTGCCTGATTTGGTCAAAATGACAGCTGTAGTATAGACAGTCCTTCCTCACCCACATCTAGCACATTCTCTCCTTTTTGCTTTTAAGAGTATGACAAAACAGTATTAAAACACTGAACTTCCAGAGCCAGCAGCCTGCACATTGCCTTCCTCTTCATGTCGCAGACACCATCATCATCTCCAGAAACAAACATCAACATCTCTGGGTCCAGAGCATAAACACTGACACAACCAGTATTTGCCTGGAAGGATCAGAAATACTTTTAAAAAACTGACATTTGCATTGTGACAAGCACTGTAAAAGGCAGAAAGCTCTTTCCATGAGAAGGAGCTGGAACTGTCTTAATTTCCTTTACCACTTTATAATCAATCTCTGCATTCCCACTTGAACTAAAACTTTTTACAGGGAGATGCATTTAGGAGTCTGGGAAAAACTGGGTTTACATTCAGTGGAATGTGCAGACTGTACTTTAGCTTTAGTTAAAGTAAATAAAATTAAGCATATAATTTTAAAATCTGCAATTTATATAACAGTCTCATTGAATATGATCTAACTGTAAACAAATAACAGTGTCTAGATTTTATCTCTCCTTCAGTCTGAAAATATGAAAGACTTCTGTAAACATTATTTAGGCTTCAAAACACCTCTAATACCTACAAATTCCATTTTGCAGCTGTGGAAACTACGACACAGCATGACAAATCAGGAACCCAAAACTGCCAAGTCACAAAAGAGAAGCTTTTAATACAATCAGTGTTAATGCAGGATGGCACCTCCTGGCCTTTTGCCTCTTAGGATCAGCAGTTAATGGACAAGCAAGGGAACACTGAGTCACACTCAGCACACTTCCAGCACAATACTCAATCTGTTAATGTTCTCCTCTTTTTTTTCTGTAACTGTGGTTAGTAGTTCTCCACAGATATCTGCATGCACGTGGCCATGCCACTCCATCCTGCCAGTGTCCACTACAAGGTGTAGTGCACATTCCCAGGATGTCAGCTATGGCTGTGGTGTCAGCAGGACTGCCCCAACCACACTTGCCAGAGATCCTTCAAAAGCTCCACTGCAACCCCAACCATCCTCACAGGGATCACAGCAGAGGGAGAGGGGCTCCCTTCATCCATTAGTGAGAACACAACAGCAAACACAGCAGCTTGGCCAATGAAGCAGCAATCAGCCCAGTTAAATGAGTGTTCCATGTACAAAGCTCTCTGCCTGGAGCTGGAGTCTCTTTGACTGCCAGCAGAGGACTTGGAAGGCAATTTGCTGATGAGATCAAGGACAGGCTTTTAAAGCTCAGCACACAGGATCTACCCACTGGAAGCAGAGCAGACAGCAGATAGCAGACCAATCTCAGCTGAAAACAGTCCAAACTAGTCTAACAACTAGTCTAACAGGGAGCAGACATTAGTTAGGAGTTAGTAAAAGCACTCAGCAGATTACCTGCCCTTTTTTCTGGTCCAAATACAAGTGTAAATGGAGTAGCTGAGAGACCTAGCAAAGGGAAAAAAGAGAGCCATTGTGGCAACACACATAAAAGCTTTGAGAATAAGATCTATTTGAAGCATAAGTAATCGAGGTGAGACATGAGCATGACACTGGGCACCATGTGCAGGGACTCACATACACGTAAAAAGCAGGGACACCCACCTGTGGACTACACCTCTGAACACAGGTTCTCCCTTCCTCAGCTTCCCCAGAGAGATGGAGAAAGCACTCTATAACCCCAGCTGACAAGGTGTCACCTAACATGTGTTTTTAAAGAGTAAAGCAAATTATAAACACAATGGGCTGCTACTCCACTCCTTGCACTTGATTGATGCTTCCCACTGGAGAAACCCCCAGTGCAAGGCCTAATGACTAATTAAGGCACAGGATTATTTGAGGGACACGTGGCAGTCATTTCAGTCCTGGTGACTGACAGTTCTCCTGAGCAGTAGGGTGACAGTGGGGAATTGCTCACGGCAGTGAGCTGGAGTTTGCACACAGAAGCTTCCTCATGTCTGGCTGCAGGCAAGCCCATCAGCTTTATGGTCTGATCACAGGCATGAGCGAAGGAGTAAATTGCTTCTGCCACCATATTCTACACAAATATCCTACAAGCAATATCATTATTTATTGCCAGGGCCTGCGTGCCATGCCTAGTCTGGAAGAGCTACCTGTTTGGAAATGTCAGACAGCAATAAAGACTCAAAGGGAAACCAGCTGACGTTAATGTTGATGGTGGAAACGTAATTTCATCCATCCTTTTTGTTTGTGCAGTTAATTTCCTCTCTGGGGAACTCTTTGTTATTGTTTCTCCCACACTAGTCTCTCTGTATAAATTTATTTTTTGGTTCTGCTGTTCTGTGCATTCAGTGAGTGTTGTTTTCTTGTTGGAGACACCGGCCAAAGAGCCAACATGAAAGAGAAACTGGAAAGAGTTACTTGGATTGTAACTTAAACAGCATTGGGATTCTATAGATTTGTGAAAAACAGATTCTTAAAGACTTCTGAATAAAAGATGCATCACACATGACAAGAATACTTCACAAAGTACTGTAATCAGTGGCATGCTACCATAGGTTTTAAGAAAGTCATTTGTTGTTCCTCTTTATTGGTGTAAAGTAGCTCCAACATCTTTGATTTTGGATCCCATATAGAGATCCTTTCCCCTCTGAGATAACAGTAAAGTGTCTCCAAAGGCTTCTCAAACTGTGACCTCTAAATGACTCCTGACCTCTGCAGCTCTAGGCCATGTTACTGATCAGGGCACATGATGTGGCCATCACAGACACGGTGCTAAGCAGATTGGTCAGAACTGTGCTCCCATATGTCTGCTCAGCAAAGGAGCACTCTCCTTCTGAGCACTGGGATCTAATCATTACAAAGAGGCTTTATCAAGCATCTTAAGGGAAAGGATGCTCCCCATCCCCTGCCTGCCCCTCTCAATTCAAGTTGAAGTGCAGTTCTCCACTGTTATGCCACAAAAGGCAGCATGTCTCTCTCATACAAGTACTTTTCTCCCAGTTTCCACAGTAAATAAGTCTAAAATCACATGGTAAATCAGAGATCTAAATATTTATTTTTGGGCAATTGCACTGCCTACACCAGCTGGATACTAGAAATTAATTAAAAGATGCTGTTTGTCTAAAGAGGATAAAGCCTAAATCATCACCACCACTTTACTCCCAGTGTCTTGGTTTAAAAAACAGAAAATATACTGAAAAACTTCCTGATAAATTTCTCGAGCTAAGAGGCCCTAAGGTAATGAAGCCATAACCCTTCAGGGGAAGGTGAGCCCAAAGGTGGAAATAGAAATGAACAGAATAGAAATGCCAGCCCAGACAGGTGGTTTGGGAACTGCTGAGGCTGCACTCCTGAGCATTAGTTGAGCAGGTGGATGCACACCCTGAAACCCTTGTGCCTGTCTGCGTGCCTGCTCCTTTGGACGATACGCGCAGTGACTGCTGGCTCCAGCAGCACCGCGAGCCGCATTTCCCCACGCATGAAAGGCTCCTGGACTGTTTCTCAGACTTATTAGGGACAAATGGGCTTTTCACTGACACCAGTCATGTGTGCCTGCTCCCTCCAACTCATTTATCTTCTCCTGCCAAGGCTCTGTGCCCACTGCCAGCACCATGCTGTGCCCCACTCCGCTGCGTAAAAGCGGGCACGCAATGGGCGACAGCACCACCTGCTCTGCCGCCTTACCTACAGAAGGGCAGGAGAAAGTCAGAGGAAGGGACATTATCAGAAACCTCTGGGGTACACTGATCTGCTGGCAGTTGGATGTTTTCTCCAAATCTCCTTTGTAAAGCAGAGTTGAGGCTGCAGCTTGGGGATGGTTAAGTGGTTGGGAGCAGGATTTTTCTTCAGGTGGGGAAAGACGTGAGTCTGTTTGGCAGAATTGGTATGTTCAGGGTGGGGAATAAGGATACATCCAAACAGGATCTGGGAAACCCAGGAGCTTGAAAGAGAGATTGAAAGAGCTGGCGAGAGTGTAAAACCGCTGATGTGTGGGTTGTGGAAAGACAGGAGGCAATGGCAGGGCTGGGCAGCAGGCAGAGATAGAAGAACTGGGGACTGGGGACATGGCAAAGCAGGAGGCTCAGGGTGACAGGTGGAGGATAAGTGCTGGGAGTGTGCTGACAGCAAGGGAGTACATACAAGTGTGCTGGAGAAGGCTAGTGCTGCTTCCAAGCTACTGGAGCCTCTCCTTGCTGCAGCCATGTGTGCCCCAGCTGCTTACACTGAAACGTGACTGGTGGCAATGAAAAGCCCACTGATGCCCAGGATCCATCTGATGGATGCATTGCCTGGCAGCAGCCCCATGACTGAGGCTGTAACAGCCCTGCTGCTGCTGCTCCCTTCTGCTGTGACCCAAAGGCAAGCTCCTTTTCTGCTTGTTTTGTCTCCACCAAGATGAGCTGGAAAGATGGTGGTGGTCAGTGCCCAGGGCTCTTCAGGAATGGAAATGGCTGAATTAGCTGAAACTAATTGAAAACACACAAAGAGCAGCAGGATTTACTGCCTGGTCATTTAATCCTACCACTTAAGATTGACCCACTTGAAGTCACTATATGTGACAGAATCACCAAGTGATGAGGACAGGATTAGAGTCCCAAATGAGATTATGCTCCTTGGTGGGGATGTGAGCTGCTGGGGGCAGGGAAAAGATCTGTGTTGACCACTTAGCAGGAGTAACAAACCAGATCTCCAACATTCTGTTTGCCTAGTGAGCATCAAAAATAGACTCTCTGGAGAGAGAGAAAACACCCAAGTGAGCCAGCTGGGCAGACCCGGGGTGCTTGGGACACTGACAGCTCCTCAGCCTGTAAAATGAACTGGCACAGGTTTGTGCCAGGGTTAGCACAACTGTGGCTTCAAAACAAAACAGAGCAGGGGCAGGGAGCGGGAGGAGGGGGAAGGACAAGCCTGCAGTAGGCTAACTGAAACCACAGGATATTTAAGGTAGAAAAGGGAAAGGGACAGGGGATCAGAGATAAGGAAGGTGTGGCTGTGCACAGCTTGCAGCATCTTAGCCTGCAGTAAATATATAAGCAGCAGCCTGTCACACACAAATGGTAATCAGAGAGCCAGACACATTGTGCTGCACAAATAAAAAGATGATGGATGAACACAATGGATTAAGAAATACGATGGACACAAAGAATGGACTAAAAAAATATGATGGATGAAAAGAATTAAAAGATGGGCCTTGCCCAAAGATCTTATCATGAAAGACAAAAGGCCACGATGGATCACAGCTCAGCCAGAAAGGAGAGGACAGGGCTATGCACAGCATGAGACATGTTCTCCAGGTACAGGAGCCTTTAGATTTCAGCTAATTTACTGAAAACAGGTCTGTACAGAGTCTCTTTTCAGCTCAGCAGCTCACTGTGTATTGCCACTACATGAAGTTGATTTGCAAAGTCTAAGGGTCCATTTCTGCATACAAAAGCATCTTTTCCTCACACAATAATCCAAGTGAAGCAGTAAATAATCCTCACAGTCATTTGCTGGTAAAAGCCATGTTTTCCATGGAGGCTGCAGGAGCTCAGTGCTTCTGAATAAGTCATCATCTCTGTAGGTTCCAATTTTAACACAATCCTTTAAAGGCTGAAACCAAGCGAATGGCTCACTTCCCCATCTACACTCAACACTTACCACAGACTAGCTAGATATCCTTAAATCTTGGCATTGGAAAAGCTATTATAAGCCTTAGAAATAGTATTCTCTTTCCTCCTTCCCTGGAAACTTCCCCCTAAGGACAGCACTGCAGTCTGGTCTGGCATCTGTTTGCTCAAAGTGTTTTCCAGATAATTAGTCATTTAAACTTCTCTCACACAGGATAATCTGGGTCTGTTATACCTTCTCAAGTGAGCAAGAAAGGGCGTTGACATGTAGTTGACAGCAGCTGAAAACCAGGGCAACAGAAACAGTTCCCACCCCTGCCTGTTGTATCACTCCTCTCTGGGAAACAACTCCCTCCACAGCAGCAGGGACAGCTACACGGAGACATGTCCACACCTGCCCCATCACAACCTGAATACCTGAGGAGCCCCAGCTCAGCATTTCTGCACTGCAACACAGCAGGCTGTAATTCACACCAGGCAGCTCTCCCTGCAAGAACAGCAGCACGTTCCATCTCAGAAGGGCAGGGGACAGAAGCTGCTGTAACCATTCCTGGATTTTACACTGGGAATGGACTGGGGTGTAGTTCCATGAACAGCACAGCTAATCTGTCTGCTTCCCAACACCAGCAAGAGATGATCTTGCTTTCCTTCCTCTGGCCATGCTCCTCACGATGCAGTTCAATCCCTTCCCTTATGCTGGCTCAGGCACTTGAGACACGTTTGTGGGTTCAAAAGAACATGCCCCTTTCTTTTTCTTTCAGGACTGACTTTCTGATAGATTAGACATAACCTGAGGAGGTCAAAAATGCTGGTGCATGCTGGGAGCTGGAGCACTACCCCATTTTGGAGGGAGGAGAGCTGTCAGATCGGCTCACACTTTCTGTTGGATCTGCACCCTGAGGCACACAGAAACAAACAACTTGCTGGAGGCCACAAGCCAAAACAGTGAAGGAAGCCAGGAGTCCTATTTTTTCCCTCACACATTCAGAGTAATTTAAATGTCAAGGCTGAAGGAAACCCTTGAACAGTCCTCGCTTTGTTGTAAAAATCAATCAATCTATTCAATAACAACCTCTCAATCTAATTAACAAATCATTTTCCCCTCCCCAAAGTAGTGTGCAGGAAAGACTCTTCTGGCCCAGTTACAGGTTGTAATATCTTAACAGTTTTCTCTCAAGTTGTGTTGGCAGACATGCAGTACAACAATACCACACAAGTCACAGAGTTGTTTTCTTCCACCACTGAATGGGGAGTTTCATCGACTATGAAAAACAACAGTTTCCTTGTACCATGGAGACTCTTCCCTCTCTTCTCCATTGCCACTGGATCCACATTTCAAGGCAGAGAGACTCTTAAGAAAAACACCAGAAAAGTGGAACAGTGGGAAGGAAAACTGTGGTGCTGACTGTTCATTCCAGTTGAACAGCTGATGCAGACACTGTTGCAGTCCTGATGGAGGAACAGGTTGGCACTGTGGGTTTGGGTTACAGTTGAGCTTCTCATATTCAGGAGCTACCTAGAGAGGAGCCAGAATTCCTTTGGGATTCACACATAGTTTCTCACTGCATCCTAAAAACAGCTCTATCACAGACAGTCTGCAGCACCTTGTAGGAAGGGGCTCAGAGCAAAGGCAGTGCTGCAAAACTGGCATTCCTAGAGTCTATTTATGTCCCCAGTGTGACTTCTTCAGGCTTACATGGCAGCAGCAAAAGTGTTAAGTGTCCTGGAGGCATCACAAAAATGTTATTTCACTGGGCATACGATACACAGCATTGCCCTGGCTCCATGTTTATCCCAGGTTTCAGTCCAGATTTGGTTTATCTCACAGCCTCTGCTTTTAGAAGAGTCTCCCTACTGAAGAACAACAGTTCAGGAGAAGATAGGCCTGACAACATAGTCTGCACAATGCTAGGCAGAGAAAAGGGAGACAATTTTTGGGTTTAGCATATCTTTGTGATCCCATGAGTATGGCACGCCCTTTGGGCTCCCTCCTTCTGTAATACCTTGCATTCAACAGGCTTTATAGACTTTATGGTATTTGGCCTCCCAAGGATGCATTATGCATTTTTGCAGGAAGTAAGGCCAAGACATAGTAAAATAATGTGCCTGAGATCACAGGAAAAGCATTTGCCAGAGGAAAACAACTTCCTTGAACTCCCATGCTCATGTTGTTCCTACTACCAGTACCCTCCTTGTCCATATGTTTCTAACTATCCTTTTGCAACAGGTGTGGTAGCCAAGTCTCACCCCCAAAATATACTGTGCACATTGACTCTAAGCCATGATAGCTCATGGGCAGAGGGCAGGACCCCAAAATGCAGTTATCAAGTCTTTGCAGCTTTTATGCAAGAAAATGAAGACCAGATAACAGCTATTTTCTGGGTTTGGCTTTAAGCCAGGAAGAGAGTATAGGATACACCCCTTCAGATGAAACTCCTCATCCGATATCTACTCGTCCTCCAAAAGCAACTAATGGCACTTCCCATTCACTCCTATATAACATCTCTGCAGAGAATTATACACCAGTTATGTTATGTGTATGCCTTGCAGAAGAACTTTTAGCCATCTTGGACTTCATCTTCTTTCCTGTCACTACACAGAACTATAGGTCACTATACAGAATAATGAGAGAATCCCTAGCCCCACCATCTCTCCCCCTCCCCACTGCAGCTGCTGCTGGCAAAGGATGCAGATAAGATGTTAATGAGTCACCATCCTGACCTGCACCTTTACCTTTGAAGCTGCCATGACGGCTGCCGTGGCTGCAACGTTCAGCCCCCGCTTCCCAAAGTGCACAAGGGCATCGTAGCTCCGGTCCTTTGCCTGGATGAGGCAGTCATCGATCTCCTGCCAGAGCACAAAACAAAACAGACAATCAGAAAAGCACAAGAAGGACAAATTCAGGCTTATGCTCCCAGCCTCAAACTCTTGGCAGAGTCAGGTCATATTTTAAGGAGGTAGATGTCCTCCCTTTCCTCCACTGTGGCTGGAAAGAAGTTCATAGCAAACATTTGCAAAGAGGAAAAGTTTGCTGGGGGATAGTAACTCCCATTGCAGGGTTTGGGGACTCTTTATTCTACAAATGGAAGATTGGGACCCAAAGTTGGGGTTCTGGAAGCAAGAGAAATCTGCCTGAGCAACATGGACTGATAGCCATTTGCAAACCACGCACTCCAAAGACAAATGGAATTGCCTCATAGTTAAAAATAATCATATGATGACACTGGGCAGCTGAAGCTGCACTGCCTTGTGTCCAGGACAGGTGGCCTCAGAAATATCTGGGATATCTCTGCACATCACGGCAGTGCCCAGCTTCAGATGCCCATGGAATTGGTAGGCCCAGAGCTTCTGGACTTTGATGCTGTTTAATATACAGTGAAGCAGTTAGGGAGGTTCCTGCCCTTATTCTCCCTCCCTCAGGACACTGGGGTCTGGCTGATAATGATAGCAATGACTTCTAGTACTCGGTGGATGTGCTGGGTTAGTAGGGACTGAAGGCTGTGAGCAGTTGCTGGCTGCTCTCCCTGTTCCCCGTAGGTAAGAGGTGGCAAGTCAAAATGCATGAGCCCTTCCTGGGAGAAGCACAAGCAAAGGGAAGCAGAGACAAGGGACAGATTCCCAGTGTCCTTCTTGGACAGGACTGAGATCCAACTGCTCCTTCACTGCCTGTGGCAAAATGGAGAGCTTTCATTTCCAAGTTGTCAGTGCAGGAAACAGTTACTCACTCAGCAGTTTGTGTGTTGATATGTGACAATAGCTGTTCTTGGTCCATTTATTCACAAAAGCCAAATGGATCTGCCTGACAGTGTCCCATTCACAGCCACAGGAATCTCCTGGGCAGGCAAATGATCCAAGTTGTAATGTCCCCCTCCCAAAATTAGCATCTTTAATTTGAGCAAGACATTTCTTAACCTAGGACCGCAACACACTACATGCCTTTTTTCACCACACTACACAGCCAGGCATGTGCTTGCTAAGCCCATTTTAGACTGCCTGGGCTGTTTGTCTCATTGCTGTACAATATTTTAGGCAGAGCTGGGAACAAGGTGAAGAGTCCTGGCTGCCAGACCAAGTTTCTCTATTTGTTATACCCAGCCACAACAGAGTACTCCAGCTATAACCACTCAGTACATGCAAAGCAGCTCAGGAGGTATTTTCATCCCACTCCCTCACAGCTTCTCAACTGCACAAAGATGAGCTAATAAGTGTGACTGCACTGAACAGATGCCAGTATTTAAAAAACACAACAACCACAAAGAAGAAAAACACCAACCAAAAGGTGGGGATCAAATTATAAAGGAAGAGAATCAGCAACTCCCATTCTTTCCATGAAAATGAATGATATTGGGACTGGAGTAAACACACCATAGTTCTGTTCCACCAGACAGGACACAGGCACCTGTGATTACCTTTTCTTTTGAAGAAAGCGTTGGATGCACAAATTTCCTGTACAGGAGGCTGGAGCCTTTTGTGTATGGAGACAACAGCCAAGCTACAAAAGCTATTTTGAGTTCATAGTAGAATGGAAACCTAGAAAAAAAAGAGGGTTACTGTCTGCTCCCAATTTAACCACTGCCCTTTAATTAGAGATGCTCAGAACAGGTAGGGATTTGCCAGCCTAGCTCAAGGCAGCTTTTGCTTTCCAAAATATCTAAAGATTAAAGTGTACTGACTCCGTTTTGAACACATCTCCATGATGCACGTGGGTGAATCTTTACCTGGTTATCAGGACCATTATTTAATGACCTAGAAGAGACTCTGATGTGTGATAAGAGGAGCTTTCTATATGCAAAGATCACAGGTGCTGCTTTCACAGTATGCCCAGTCATCATGAGAAAGCAAAGACCAAACCAGCAAACCAATATTTCATTGATACTTATGCACTTTCCATCTCTCTGCCTCTCAGTTTTAAGCTAACATTTACATGACTGAAACTGAAATACAAGAACCTTTGTTGTCCAAGCAACATGAAAGTGCAGATCCACACTGACTTTCAGGTAGGGCTGCAAAGTATGGAGGACACTAACAACAGGATATGCTTTAGCTGCAACAAGCAGCCAGGGACATCATGAGATTAACTTATCCAGACTCTTTTCTGGAGGACAAAGCCCAGAGCTCAAGACTGGCCACCCAGTAGCATCTTCATGTGGGCAGGCATGTTGCTGCCAGCAGTGTGATGAACAATTTTCACCCTTTGTGAGCAAAAGCAGTGCAGAGACCTGTGATGGCTGTGGATAGCCCAGCTGGACCCAGAGAGTTCCTGCTGTGCCACACAGCACTGTCACTGAGCCAGCCAGCACCCAGGTCTGACACCATGGGCCTCTGCAATGCTCTGCTCTGAGCATGAATGTGCCAGGTTGATCTCCCACCTCACTGAGGATCTCTACAGCACACTTGATTCCACAGGCTGGATAAGCCCTCTGCCATTTCTCCTGACAGACCCACATAATTCATCCTCCAAAAAAACCCCAAAGCTCCAGATGAACACAGGAGAGGTAGATCTGCATGCAAATTAGATAGATAATACTGTCTTTTATCTCCTTTTCAATAGATCTGACATGTTGCCAAGTTCTCCCGCCTTCCTTCATCTGTGGGACTCACTGAAGGCATGCAGTGCTGTGCAGGAATAGGCTGTAAGGCCCATGCACTACAGTTAAATTTTCATCCTAAAGTCTACTGATCTCACTGGTTTCTGGTAGAAAGGCCTTACTATGAAGGGCAACCAAGCAGCAAACACCTCCAAACCAAAAGGAACTGAATCTGACAATTGGGCGTTTATGTGCTCTCATTCTGACAAAGGTTACCAGAAATCCTTCCACTGGCACCAGAGAGCCACATCAGTGTGGACTGTCACTGTCCTCCATCAAACCAGAAACCTGGCCTAACCAGGAATATGTCTGGCAAAACATCCCAGGAACAACCACCCACACAGCAACCTGCAAAGTCTTGTGCTGCAAAGCTGTTTATACCTGATCCACAGTCCGTGTATCTACTGTAGAATACAGCCAGGCAAGTCTAAAACTCTGCCTGTAGCTAAATCAGCTGTTATTTATGTAATGACCTCTGCAAGCATCCAGCTGGGCAGTCAGCTGTGCCTCTCTGACAGGCAGGGCCTGAGACTCCAGTAATGATTTCCCACTAATGAGATACCACTGAGCCTTTCCACTTCTTTCTTGTTTTTCCTGTGACAGCACTGAGAAAGGAAGCATGTCTCCTGCAGACAAAAACCTTCTATGCACTTGAAGCTGCTGAACCCTTGTACAGGAGTCAGTGCACCTTTGTGAGCCTTTTTTTCCCTTGAAAACATTTCCATTTTCCTTTCATCTCACGCCAAAGAGCCTCTCCCCTCTGGTGCTTACCAGCAAAGAAAGATATCCGTGAATGTCTCTGCTGTCGTGAAGAGTGCGAATATGATCCAGTACATCATCCATTTGACCTGGTAAACAAAAACAGTCTCAAACTATCTCTTACAGGCACAAGTGCACAGAATAACTCTCACAGGAAAAGAAATTCTTACCCCCTCACCCTCCTCACTGTGTATTTAGCAATTACTGTGGACTTGAAGGTGCCAGTTTGCCCCACTTCAGCACATAACATGTGTCAGATTTACACAGCCCTTGGGAAGCTGACTGTGGCCTTTAGGACTGGTCTCAGGAAAAGAAGAGCAGCCTGGCTCTGTCCTTAGAGAAACTCCACTGGCCAATAGAGCATGACAGCCCTATCACAGGGCATTAAAAATCTTGCTTGGCTCATGCTAATAGCAAATGTTAAAATAAGGTTGTTGGCCAAACTCCAGTTAAGACAAAATGTAATTACTTACATAATGCTTACAGCCAGGAAAAGGCAAAGAGGTAACTGCCCATCCCGTAATCCAGGGTTCAGGAGAACAATCAACTCACCACAATTTACTGACTCAGTGGGCAGCCCTGGAGTGGCTGTGCCTGCTCCCATCCACACCCAGTGCAGTGACAAGGGCAAGGGCAAGAGTTTAAATCCCTTGCCTGGGGCTTAGGGGGAAGTGTTTTACCTCACACTGGTAGTGAGAGCGTGTGCTGTGCTGTCTCTATTCAAAAGGGAAACTCCACTGTCATGGATGATGGTTTCCTTTGGGGTGACAGCAAGAGAATCTTTGGGGATGGTGACTTGGTCAGATAAACTGCAGTACCTCAAGCAATTCAGGAATTTGGGAATTTTTGTCATTGAGCACTAAATGGCATCTAAAAGCACAGCTCAGCTATTCTGAAGTATGCAATATTGGTTCTTCTTAGGATGTAAAAAGATGGTTAAACAAAGGTTGTTAATTTAACTGACAACTGTTGTTTAATTAGGTGCATTTGAAAATGGAGATCCCTAAGCAGCTTTGCTGGAATATTAGAAAGCTTAAGGAAGTAAAACCCATGAAAATCCATGAATTAGAGAATGGGATCATGTTAATTAAGGCTGGAATAACTGCAATAGTCTAAGGAAAGTTTGGAGGGAAGACAGTACAAGAGAGATACCTACACCAGGTGCTGCTCTGGGGAATGGAAGATGGAGGCATCAATAAATCTGGATTTCACCAGCTTGGAAATGATATCCGTCTTCTCCCTGATACAGTGGGCACAGTACTGATAGTCTCCATTTCCTTGTAGGTACTGGAATTATTCCCTGAGCACCTGTCACTCTGCTACATAACTGCTCTCCTGGGATTTATATTTATGTGCATATTTATATTTATATGTACTGTTACAGCAATAATGGCACTGCCAAATGCCTGAGAGCATCATCTTCCCAGCACAACTTCTGCCAGACTTTTTATGTAACTGTGACTCCTCAGAGCCTCAGTGCCAACATGGCTCTCAGTTAGACATTACTGCCAGCAAAACTTTTAAACACAAACCAAGACCTGGTGTGGATGGGCTTGGATCAGCTTAAAACATTCATCAAAATTACTATTACCAAGCAGAATAAAATTACTTTAGAGTGATATAAGTTTTGATTAATACTTGTAGGTTTCTCCTGTGTCAGTGTAAATTACTAGTTCATTTTTTTTTTTTTAATCAGGCCTTAATGGATACATTGCCACAACTGCTATGTTAAACTGAAATAACTTGTAAGGGCAGACCAGGTCTTAGATCAGCTGTTCTCACATTTGCGTCACAACCACAAGTGTCTGATGTGAGTTCCTCTTTTACAATTAAATTTCCAACAGGAATTGGACCCTTCAACAAAATACCTTCCAGAAAGGGACTGTGGAAACATTAAGTATCAGTGGCAGACACTGCTTGGAGATGCTTGTGCACATCTTCAGCATTTTCAAGCACAGAGGCCCTGAGAAGCACAGCTGTGCAAGGGCTGCAGAAACATTTTGCCTTAAGTATCTGCTGTGTTCTGTAACACTTAGGATTCTCAAAATACCCAAAACCATTTTCTGAAACTGGAAAATTATAAACGAAACTCTTAGCAGCCACAGTGATTGAGTTTGCACTGAAGATTTAATGGGATACACATCTATGCTGTTATCCAGATGAGAAAATGGGCTTGTTATCCCTGGGATCTTGAGAGGATTGAAGAGTCAAGATCTGGAGGCTGAGCTGGGTTCAATGATGTTAAGAGAGCTCAGGTTGTGAAGGGCACTACAAATCCTACAGGACCCCAACAGCATCCAAATGCTTTTGATTCTCCCTCACTCCACTTTCCCTGATGGCCCCATATGCCTTTAGAAACCAGGGCCCAGGGACAATTTCTCAGCAAAAAGAAAAAAAGAGAGCACACCCAGCTGCCAGGCCTGCCTGTAAATAGGTCGCTCTGCAAGGAAGGATGTTTCTGTCTGAGGATTCAGTCATATGCACTTCGAGTTGCCTCCTCTTATCCTTGTTTTGAATGAGCAGTTAAAGCTTCAAGGCTTTTTGAAAAAAGCTTTGATTTATGCTGCTCTTCAGAAACAAAGAAGAGCACACAAAGCTCTGGATGCCAAATGCCTTTTAAGTCGGTTGTATATCTCACCACCAGAGGAAGAGCACACATTTGTCAAGGAGCACATCAGCTCTGCACTGGAGCCAGAAGCACATACCCAAGTCTCATTTGTGCCCAGCAATAAACCAGTCCACCTTCAGGCCAGTTTGCCCTTTGCACTGCTTTATGAGCTTTCCCAGAATACTGGCAACACCTTTCCAATGTGGTGAGGAGCAATCTTAGAAAACAACCCCCCAGCACAGCCACAAACCTCATTACTCACATATTCTTTGATGTCCTTTGATTTCACGGCTTTGTAAGAATAATATGCGGGGTAAAGTGTGCCAAATATAAGCCTGGAAAACACAAACAAACAATAAATGGATTAAATTGATTTCCTGTCACAGAGAAAGATTTTTTTTTCCCCCCATGTTTTAAATGTGGTTTTTGCACTGGTAAAAAGTGTTAGAATTTGATTTAAGCTTGGGTGCACTAAGTACAGTACAGGAGTGATTTTTGCATCACTGAATTCAGAGCAGCTATTGCCAGTGTCTTGAATGAAGAGCAGAGATTCAGGCTGATTTTCTTTTTGCAGTGGTTTCCAAAGCTGTACCTTTTGAGTTACACACAAAACAAAATAACCAAACCAAACAAAAAAGGCCACCACCACATTTTCAAAAGGAAACTAAAAATCTGATCTTGAAACAATCTACTGTGACACCAGGAATATGAGAGTATTGCTTTTTAGAGAGAGAATTATTTGTCTAAAATCCCTTCCACCTCTATTCAGTACTCTGAAAACCTGGCAGAAAATAAAGCAGGATCCAAGTTCTGCTGGTGCAAGGGTTTGGATGCCTTATCCTATGTTAAACCTGGTATAAGAAAGAGCCCTGCACTGCTCAATAAAGTTAATTTGGGCTCATGAAAGGAGGAGGAATCTGCCTACCAAGATATGCCAACATGATCAGGCCTAAAAATCCCAGCTCTGCTGTTCTTTCAGACAGCTTCCTTCCCTTTTCAAGTCTGAAAGGGATGCTGTCAGCTTCAAGATTTCATGTAAGAAAGAAACAAGGATCTGTAAGTTAAAAATAGCACTACTGAGAAAAAAAGTGGAGAATTTTTTATACTAGGTTATCTCTGCATCACTGCCTACATGCTTATTCACTTGGATTATTCTGGATGTAAGCATAGGCTTGTCAAAACCACTTTGCCCTGCCCAGGTTTCAGTCAGTTTTATTCAATGCAGGAGGATGATGCTGCAAAGTCTAAATTTAATAGATCGTAGGGTAATGTTTATTGGCTTGCAACTACCCATCTTTCCATTGAAGCTTTTGCTTTAAATTCATACAATTGTTTCCTCTGCTCCTGGGAATGAAAATTATCAATATTTCAGTCCCTAATTGTGGAGCCACACGGACACGCAGTCATCTTTTTCCACCCTGCCAGCAGTGACTGAGTGCCGTGGGACTCGTAATTACAGTCAAGTCCATTACATGCAGAAGACATTAAAAATTAACACTCTGGGATATGGTGCACCATCGTACTTCCCGGAGCTCAGGAAGGTATTTATGAAAGAATGGGGTGAGCCAGCACACATCTTGATTTCCAAAGCAGTGACTGAAGGCAATTTGCCTGCTATTCATCATGCTCACTGTAGCATGGCTTAGCAGAACCTGAAGCACAATGCAGACTTCAGAAAAGCAGCTACTGAGCAAGGAGATTCAACATTTTACAGAGGCTTCACACTGGTTTCAAAAAGCTTTGCTGGAAACAGTCAGCCCCGAACCTATTTGACTCAGAGGGTTTTGTGCTATCTGCAACGATCAGATACAAACACTCAGAAAGATTCTGGGAAACCAAAAGCATTTTTGTCCTTTGCAGTATCCCACCAAACAGCAACATGGGTTAAGGTGAGGACAAACACACAGACAGTGGCTTGATCCTGTTCTCACTGAGGCTAATAAGAAATATTCTGAGTTCAGTGGTAGCAGGACTTAATCCAAAGAAGGTAAAGTTCATAAAAGGAAGAAAGCTATAATATTCAGAAAATAACAGCTGAGCACATGAAAAATATTTTTGGCTCTCCTTATAAAAAGCACTGCAATGCTCTTCTTCCTTCTTGGCCTAGGCTTGCTGCTATCTCACACTTTTATTTCCTGCAAATAATCACTAAATGATTGATATTCATTTCCTCAGTTTGAGCTGGTAACAGAAAGTCACTGGATCCTGAAGAAGCAAATGGTTTATAGGAATACCAGAAAATAATTAGTGCAGACAATAAATACTTGGGGGGAAAAAATCCCCTGAGGGACGGAAATTGCAATAATTTTGCATGTGCAGAGCAAAGGACAGTTAATAAGGTGATGCGATCTCCCTAAACTGGAGATTAAGTTCCATTGATTTGCCTTGCAGTCTATTGTGTACATATATGGACATTTATTACTGCTGTGGTTTACCAGACTAAAAACTGTTTTAAGGAATGTTGGAAGCCAGTCTTGTCACTGCTGTGGCTTAATGAGTGGCTTGGGCACTTAAGTTCTTAAGAACTTAAGTTCTGGGCATGCTCTACAAATGGAAGAAAAAAGATGTTTGGGCATTTCTATAAAGCATATTCAGGGGTTTTAAGACAAATATTTGCATATAGGGATATTCCAAAAAGTCTCTTGAAGTTACTGTCCTCACATGGCTTTGGATCAGCATTGAGTACAATTGATTTAATTCAACCACACACATCAATCCTCCATCTCTTCCCCCAGTTCCTCTACCCTGCTGAAGACAATAATTTGCACTTCCCCCTCATCCAAGCTTCCTGTGGAACTAAAGTTGTTGATTCCTGCCCTCCTTCATCTCCATGCTCAGACTGCAGCCAAATCACTCCTTCTGCACACTATACACAAACCTGAGGCTGATCCTTCGTCGCTCCTTTGTCCCTTGAAAGCCATGAAGTCTTTCCTTGTCCAGGTCTCCTTTCCACCTCCTTTGTGTGGTCTCTCTCCCACCTGGATGCACCTCTCCCCTGTCTCTGTCCCCCCCCACTCCCAGCCTAACAAGCTGAAATAACTTATCTTTGCTTTCCATGCCTGAAAAACGTTGTTCCTAACCACTGCTGGTTTGCTCTTTTATCACATCCTACCTCGATCCCTTCTTTCCTTTAATGACTGCAGTGCCACCACCCTCTTCCTCTGCTGTTTTCTGTATCTTCTGCATATTCTGCATCTTTCTGCATCATCTCCCACACCCTGAAGCTCCTGTGCTCCTTGCTCCCCCACTGCACATCAGTGCATTGCCTCCAAAACACGGCTGCTCCCTGGCAGTCACCCTGACAGCCCCCAGTTTGAGAGATAGCAGCCCAAGCCACACCAATTCCAACCCTATCATTCCCCAGTCCATCTCATCTCTATATTCTTCTGCAACACTTTGGATGTTCTTTGAACCAGATCAGAGGACCTTCAGCTTTCTTCTCACATCCCCAAAATCACAGGACTGCCCCTCAGTCCCCCCCCACAGCTGCCAGCTGACCTCAGATGTGCTGTGATGCCTTCTGTGTTATAGGCACTGTCTGTCTGGTGCTGGCCAGCCAAATTAATGATCTACCTATGGAGCCAGCACTGCAGCTTTTACCTCCTGGCAGACAGTGCTATAAAACAATCTCCTACCCAGCAGCTAATTCTTAAGAATAATGTAGGAAATTTATATTTGAGACTTCTTTGACCCATCTATTTTGGACACAATCACTTTGGAGATCGAAAAATTTTGCAGCAGTGGAAAAACAGACAACTTAAGTCTCATTTCCTTAGGAAACCAGAGTCAACCCACTCCCCACCCATTTCCATCTTTCAAAGCTTCTTTGAATGAGCTGTGTACCCAGGAAACTCTTGGCCCTTTTACCTTCTGTGCAGAAGCAGATATTCTGATCATCAAACCTCCCAGAGCTTGATGTAGAGTAGCTGCCACATTTAAAGCTACAGAAATGTTCTGTGGTCTGGGCTAAAGCAAGCACACACCCTCAGGGTATAGAGAGAGGCAAGGAAGGGGTGACATCCATCAATGAGTTAGGAAAAGCCCACTTGCAGCACTAAACAAATAACCACAAGAGCCTGACAGTTCTTACACTGCTCCGTGCTGGAGGTCTACACTGATTACAATCACCTTGAAAAAGGACAAAAAAGCAGCTGTAAAGAAATCACTGAAGAGTCGAATAATTGTGCAACAGGAGGCAAAAATCTAAGTAAAAGGTTAGTCTGCCTAAAGAATAGGATAAGGATTAATGCTGAAAATCCTATAATCCTATTAAGCACCTCAGCAGCAGCAATCCCCAGTCTGGATCATTACATGTGCTTCCGGTCATTCTCTGTCAGAAGGGAGACACGAAGGCAAGAGGGAAAAGAGAAAGCCAGGGAAAGTGGAAATGCACTGGGGAGGATCCATAAAAGGGACTGTAAAGGCTGTAATTCTTTCTTTTGCAACAAAGACAAATAACTGAGGTTATTTACTCCTCCTGATGCAATGTAAGGGAATGCTCAACTCAATAAAGAGAACAAAGGCAAAAGGAGGGGAGAAACCCCCTCTATCACAAGGGTGTACTGTGTGGAATGGATGAACTGCATTTATTAATATAATCACATTGTGTAGGATTTGGTGTTTGGGTTTCATTATTCAAGTTTACCATTAAATGACACAGGAAAGGATGAAGCTTCCCATATTGTGGAGTTTCCTGATTGTCAGGGGAATAGTAAAGCAGTTGAGCTGTTGGCTCCTCTTTAGCAGACCCTGTCATATTCCAGGGGAGCAGCTGCATCATCACCAAAGCTCCTTCTGTCTCCACTTACCAGGACAGTCACAGTCAGACCTGGCTATTATATCCTTCTGTTCCTTCTCTGGATCTGCTGGAGCTGTGGTCTGACCATCATGGAGCACAGGCTATCCCAGATGTGACAGTATTCCTGATAGAATCTAAGCTACAGCCTGGGGAACAACCTCAGAGCTGCTACCATGACCTGGGAGGGTCCCACAGGACATCTTGAGTTCTGATTTGGTGATGCTGCTTTCCTCATGGAAAAGTCATTTACCCACAAAATTAACGCTCATGCTCCATAAAGTAGTCACTGAAATAAATGGAAAAGCTCTTAGTGATTCTCAGGAGCTCTTGCCAGGACTCAGGTTACCTCCAGAAACGCCTGCACATCCACTCCCTTGAGCATTTTTAACCACAGGGATATTTTCTGGGTGGTAACCTGCTGTTACAAATATACCAACACGGGCTGTCTACATCCCAAGCCATCCAAGTTTTGCTCCTCTAGTTACCATGCCACCAGCAGTGTTTGGACTGCCTAAACACTTAGAACATTCTACTACCACAACACAAATAGAACAACCCTTGTTTTGCCCATAAATAACTAATGTTCCCATTTCATCAGCACACAGCAGCCAAGATGGCAACTTCCGCTCACAGGGACGGACACATTTAGGAATCATTGAGATATTTCCTATTTTCTCAACATGTTTACTGGCTAATGCATGCGTCTTACACAGAGAGCAAAAGCTGAGCTGTCACCATGCCAGCATTCCTCAAGGATACCACCAAGAAGGGTGCCAATAGGTTTGTACTCCTTATTATCAGTCCTAATTAATGTTCACACAGTGCCACAGATTAAAAATAAATTACACTGCCTTTGCAGTGAAGGTTCCCAGTTGAAATCCAGCCTTCGGAGACATGAAAATAAGCAGTGCACAAGGTCAGGGAAAGGGTTCATTTGAGTCCCTGAACAGGCCAAAAGCCTGATATTCAAGAAGGAGCTGGGATGGAGGAAGCATCAGCTGCAGAGGAGGTTCTGGGCTATACTCCCTAGGAGGCGGCTCCTGCAAATTCTTTGCGGCCACAGTGCAGCAGAATGGTGGCTCCAGGGAAGTTGGGAACTTGCCTGTTCACCCTCAGGGTGACAGCTGACACCATCCCCACCTTGGGCCCCAAGAGTTGTGGATACCTGACCATGCCAGACTGACATCCTGATACACTCTGAGAATACTCATGACAAAAATACCTCTCAAGGAAAGCGCTGGGTCCTGATACCCCTAGGACAGATTAGGCTCACTTCAAACTCTACTTCCAACTTGAGAGTTTGGTTCAGTGCCCAAGGACAAACGTGCAGGTGTGTCCATGTCACTCAGCCAGTCATGCACTGCCTTTGTAGATAAAGCTCCACTTGCACAGCCACCCAGCACATCCCTCTGCTTTGGGAAACAGTCCTCTGCACCTCCTTGGTGAACTGCTGAGACCATGTCCTCACATCTGCACTTCCAAAACACATACACACCCATACCAGGGAAGCAGAAGGCAGACTCAGGAGATCTCTGTACCTAACACAAAGATGCACTGCTTCCCATCCAGATCCACCTCTGACTTCTCAGCCAGGTTACTACAGAAGCAAAATGAAATTTCACCTTGGTTAATGTAGCCTAATGGCTGCTGAAACCCAATCACTTCTCCTGGCATAACTGCAGGGCACAGGGACACCTGACTGGCCTTCAGCAGAAGCAGCAAGTGAAGGACTGTCCTTGATGCTTCTGATTTAGGCATCTTCATCTTCCCAAAGCAGCACATATTCCTCTTCAGTTGACATGACCATTTTTTGTTTTCCTCCAGCCAGGACGCTCCTTACACAGGAGCTGGCAGATGGCCAGGCACAAACAGGTGAAGAAACATAGCAGCAGGAATGGGTGGAGAAACTGGCCTTGGTCAGCCTGGAGCTGTCACAAAACTACACTTGGGTCACAACAACCCCATGCATTTGGGGGCAGGGTGGTTTGAGAGGCTGCTCAGCAGAAAGAGACCTGGGGGTACTGGTTGACAATCAGCTGGGAATGAGCCAGCAGTGTGCCCAGGTGGCCAAGAAGGCAAATAGAATTCTGGCCTGTATCAGCAACAGTGTGGCCAGCAATTCCAGGGAAGTGATTGTCCCCCTGTGCTGGGCATTGGTGAGGATGCATGTCAAGTGCTGTGTTCAGTTTCGAGCCTATCACTTCTAAAAGGATGTTGAAGTGCTGGAGCATGAGCAGAGAAGTGCAAGAAAGCTGGTGGAGGGCTTAGAAGACATGTTCTATGAGGAGCAGCTCAGGGAACTTGGGTTGTTTAGTCTGGAGAAAAAGGAGGCTCAAACAGACCTCACTGCTCTTTAGAACTGACAGGAGATTGTAGCAAAGTGAGGTTCTGCTGTGTCTATAGTGAAAGGATGAGAGAAAATGGTCTTTAAGTGGTACCAGTGGAGGTTCAGATTAGATATTAGGGGAAAAAAAAATCACTTCAAGAGTGGTTAGGCATTGGAATAAGTTGCCCGAGGACGTGATGAGTCACCATCTCTGGAAGTGTTCAAGAGGTGTCTGGATGTGGCAGATGGTTTGGGGAGATGATTCTGGGGAGATGGTTNGAGCCTATCACTTCTAAAAGGATGTTGAAGTGCTGGAGCATGAGCAGAGAAGTGCAAGAAAGCTGGTGGAGGGCTTAGAAGACATGTTCTATGAGGAGCAGCTCAGGGAACTTGGGTTGTTTAGTCTGGAGAAAAAGGAGGCTCAAAGAGACCTCACTGCTCTTTAGAACTGACAGGAGATTGTAGCAAGGTGAGGTTCTGCTGTGTCTATAGTGAAAGGATGAGAGAAAATGGTCTTTAAGTGGTACCAGTGGAGGTTCAGATTAGATATTAGGGGAAAAAAAAATCACTTCAAGAGTGGTTAGGCATTGGAATAAGTTGCCCGAGGACGTGATGAGTCACCATCTCTGCAAGTGTTCAAGAGGTGTCTGGATGTGGCAGATGGTTTGGGGAGATGATTCTGGGGAGATGGTTTAGGGGTGACTGTGGTTGTGTGGGGTTGGCAGTTGGACTGGATGATCTTGAAGGTCTCTTTCAACCTCAACGATTCTGTGAAGTATTATATTGTTCACACTGAAATCCTACATTCAGACTGTCTAAACAAGATAAACTTGTCCCCACTGTTCCCTTTTCCATACTTCCTGTTACAGGAAGAAGATAGAAATGCAAAAATAACTCTATTATTGATGGTGAACCCTTGTTAAATAGTGGGATAGTTATGATAATGCACATGATGCCTACTAAAGCCTGACACTTCTAGAAAAAGTACTAGCAGTGAAGGGTCTTCACAGAGTTATGTTTACATGGCTACCCTTGAAGTATCATATTTAAAGTCCATTCAAGGTTAGGCAGGTACTTAACCCTTCCCAGGGTTACTGTTCCAGACTCTCTTCAAACTCAGGCAGAATTCTATCAATTCACACTCAAGCCAACACTTTAAAGTCCTCTTACCAGTCCTTCAGAACAGAGAATGCCTGTGTAGCTGCTATAAAAATACCCTACAGCTCTGCAGCTATTTTAGGAAGCAAATTCCTTGCAGGTAGATGTTTACTAAGCTGGTCTGTTCTACTTCATGCTGCCTTCAGTGCAACTGCCAGGCCCAGAGCGCTGATGAGAGGAATTTGTTGTCACCCAGACAATGTTTGAAAAGGGGTCTGAGTGGAGAGTGTGTGGGGCTGGTGTGGGGCCTGTGAGAAGCTGCAGTCAACAAGAACACTGTGCCTGGCACACCCCAAGAGGCTCTGAGCAGCTGCCTGTCACAGATAGTGTTTCGTGGGCCTCGCCAGAGGCATTTGCGCTGCCCCTGCTCCTCCCCTCTCTGTGCTCCAGCTCAGGAGAAAACAGCCCACAGCACTGAGCTTACTCCCAGCGCTGGCACAGCCCACGGTTCATCACCCTTTTGGGGAAGAAGAAGTAATTAATCAAAACGTGGTACTGAGGGCAATAAAATCCGTGCCTTTTAGAGAAGAAAACATTCCTGTTCTGTGACCAGGTCAGATCTTCACGCAGCTTCACTGCTTCAAAAAGGGCTCAGGGTCTGTGTGTCCTGATGTTTTCCTTATCCAGTACTGACCGTATAGCTCCGGCTTTGAAAGCTTTGGTTTTTTCCAAGCCAAATAAATGGTAATTTGAAAACTAAATGGTATGTTTCAGATGGGAAGGGCTGCTTTTCCGGACTCTGGAGAGGGGGATGTTTATGTGGGAAAAGGCTTTTTTAGAAGCAGTGATATTATATTCCAGAGATGACAGTTAGTCCAAAATCTGCATTGTGAGTTAGCCTACAGATTTATGGTATGCTTATGATATGAAAAGCAACAAAAAAACTTATAACCTAACCAAACTAATTTCTAGGCTAAAAAAAGGTATAACATATGGATTGCTTATCAACAGAGAAGTTTCATATTCTTTTCATAGAAAGCCACAGAATGTTGCAAATATTATTTTAGAATTATTTTGACTAATACTATGTGAATCACCTTTTAGGAAGCACAACCACATACAGAAATCTTAATTGAGAGCATAATCCTACTACATTGTCTGTGTCTGAAAACTCATTTCAGGTTATGGAAGACTTCCACCATCAAACCATAAGTGCTACCACTGTCTGAGGAAGTGGCAAGAAACACAAAAGCTCCTGTTTATCACTGAAAGACAGCTTTAGATTTCTTGTGGTGTACTCATGGGGCAGAAAACAAGAATAAAAAATTAAATGAAACTATAACACATCCAAATCAATTGCAATGTAACCTCCTTGGAGTATTTTTACTTCAGCTTCCCAGGGACAGAACATTACTAGAAGTGCTTAACTAAATGCAAGGAATATTTCAGCTCAATGTAATTTCAAATTTAAACCAGAAGATCTCTTTGGCCCAAATATTCAGCTAAAATAATGAAAAATATTGACCTTCCATGGACTACCAATGACCCAATCCGCTGTAACAAATCATGCAGTCCCAAGGTTGCTGTGAGTACCTCTGGGTCTTGGAGCTCTCCAGAAAACAAGTGGGACTCAACTCAGTCATAACTTCCATGTTCCAGAGCAAATATCTACCTCCTAGTTAAGTAAACAAACAAACAAACAAAAAAACCCCCACACATCTTTGAAACATTTATTCTCATTTTGATAACACATTTCAAAGGAGGATTTCAAAGTGCAGTATAAATATTATTGACATGAATATCAAAGCTGGTGGCATTACTACTGATTTCTGATTATATCTATTTCATTAGTGGTTTATGTCTATTTTATATGATAAGAAAGTGAGACATTAAATTCATATAGGAAGAATCATATCAGGGCAGGAACAGTGCCCAGTTTTCGACTCCAGTTTTAAAGCAAGAGTGTAGGAAAGCTAAGGCAAGATGATTCTACAGGTAATTTCAGAATATTCAGCCCAGCTCCATGCTTTGGTTAGCATGGGTATCAGAATGCCACGTGCTAAATATAACAGCTGCAAAATTACAGGGAGTTCACAGGCCATGCAGACCAAGTTTCTCTTTCTGGCCCACAGACATAGATTGGTATTTCTTCTGGGTACTATAAACATTTCAGGGAGTGGCTGGGCACCTGCTTTCTTACTAGGACCTGCATAATTTTTATTTTAAAACAAAGGAAAACAAGAAATTGTCATACAGCTTGAAAAAGAGATACTTCTAGTCTTTTCTCACAGGTATTTGACTAGGGCTTCCAGTGTGAAATTAATACTTCTTTCCTCCAGGGTCTTTTCTCATTTCATTCATCCTTTTTAATCCCTCCATTTTATACAGCTAATAACAGCATCGTAATGAAATGCATGGTGCAACTGAGATAAACATGAAGGCAGAGATCTCCAGCTGGAGCTGAACTGATACAGAGCAGCCTCCAGTCTAACCCAGACATAAGGGAGAAGAAAGCAGAAGGAAACAGGCCATGGACCACTAATGAATAATCAATCAGATCTGCTGGCTACACCTCTGAATTCAGCTTCAACTATTAGGACAACTCTTTGCCTCTAATTAAAATAAGTTAGAAGAAAAATGACCATTTAATGGCTAATCCTAAATCATGGTGTTAGGATAAGTGGTACAAAACAGCAGCTGGGAGAGCCTAAATAATACCCTGACCTGGCACCTCTCAGGGCTGTCCCAGGGCAGCATCAGCCCCACGGGGGTGACACCCATCATGACACGTTAATGGGAGAGGCTCCCCAGAGCACTTCACAGGCTGGGGGTGGTTAGTACCTACAGGAGTATGAAACTCATTATGGGATGCACGGGCAGACAGTGGACTTGGGCTCACACACGGAATGAAAAGCACACCAAAGTGACAGCACAGTGGCACCTCTTGTTTCACATCTTTTCCTTCACATGCTCGCCCACAATGGTCACGATGTAAAATATCTACTGAGCCTCCTGGAGAATAAATGGGACAGCCAGCACCCAGCCCTTTGGCTTCTGAGCTTCAATTGATAATGCTCACTGCAGAGCAAGAGCACTTCCTCCAGGGTTGATTCTGGACGAACCAGACTCACCTGGTAACAAAGGAGCAGCACCAATCCCCTGCCAGAGATAAATCATGAGCCCCAGGCCCTGTCCAGTCAAATTTTCAGTATCTTCATCTCTGGACTCCTATTCATGTTTGCTTACCCTTGTTTTGAAAAATTATTTTTCTTATATATAATCAGAATTTCCTTTGCTGCAACGTGTTTCCATTGCTTCTCCCCCTTTTGCTGTGCCTCCACAAAAGTCTTCTCTGTAACAATCCTCCACATTTTTGAAGACAGCAATGACATCTCCCCTTCACCACTTTTTTTTTAAGGCTGGACAAACATCTCATTCATCTGTCCTGGTGCACCATGCACTCCAACCCTCTTCCACTGGACTCATTGCTGCCAGGGCCCTCCTTCTACCAGGGAAACTCAAATGGGATACTCTACTCCAGCCAGCAACTGTGATATCCCCTCACAGTTGTGAAATAGAGGGGAACAATCACTTTCTTCAACCTGCTGGATAATCCTCTTACTAACCCAACCCTGTGTGGGGATCTGGAGGAGAACAGCACTGCATCATTCCTATGATCAGAGGTGCAGCAGCACCAGGGATCCACTCCCTGAATGATGAGGAGATTCTGCCTTAGTGCTTGGAGAACCTTCTTCCTCAGCCCCACTATACCCTTTCCTTTGCAACTGGTGCTGTACTCAAGGAGCTAAACTGGGGAATACCAACTGGATTGCCAAGGGAAGCATGTGAAGAATAGCACCACACTGTCTTAATTCTGGGACTTAACAGAGAATGAATGCTTCAAAAATAGCAGAGCTTCAAAAAGAGGGGTAGGGAGAGCAAATGAATATTTACAAACAGTGCCCTAATTCTCTTGCTTAGCCATTCCTGGTGAGCTAGAGGAACAGTTAGATTTCCCTTATCTCTACAGCCACATACATACAAGGCTTTGTGTCATTAACTGTGCAGCTTACTATAATGGTTTTATGCTAATGTTTTTGCATGATCTATTCTTGCACAAAGCCATGAGTAGAGAGGTCATTATCAGCTTATTTACCCCTATGCCAAACGCCAGGGCCCACAGTACATATCTAGAGATAAAATGTCACATCCTTTCTTCTGCTGGAGCTGGGAACCTCACAGGGAAAGTAAATTACCTATACACGGCTAATAGTCAAGCTATGACAATTTAAAAAAGGATCAGGGGCTGCAAAGCCTTGATCAAGCTAAAATTGATTTAAAGGGCTTTCTTAAATGTCAATCTCCTCCAGAGCCCCTAAATATATCCTTTAGAAGTTGGAGAACTGTATTTTCAGGTTAAATGAAGAAAGATTACATGAAACTGATCCTAAGAAAATTTATATTCAGCACTATTGAAGGGTTGACCTATGTTAGTAACAGGACAAATACACACTCCAGGGTCCAGGAATCTTTGATTTTTCTGATCTAATTATTCTAAAAGGCTTTTCAGGACTGTACTTGAGGATGCAGCAGTACCCTAGGCACAGAAATAAAGACCTGTGTAAGTCTTCACCATCTTTAACTAGTTCTCCCTAAGTCTTTGAGAAATAGCTGAGTTCTCAGATCCCCTTTGTACATTTTGGTTCCACATCAGCCCAGCTGAACATTCCCTGGTTGGACATACACCATGCAGTGTTGTTACACAAAAGCTGCATCTGTTGTGCCTTTAACTTGCTTGGGTTGGGCAGGATATTGTCACTGTTTCTGGCTCAGAGCGTACCAGCACAGAGTGTGGGTGAGCTAAGATACCCCAGCTGGAGATTCAGTTGCCCAGCCTCCAAAATTCCTGCCCATCCCCTCAGTAACACTTGCATATTGCCCAGAAATGCAACTGAAGTTAAATATTTCTGACTTGCAATTCACTTTGCTGGTGCATGGGACAAATATAATTCACGCAATTTGTACAGAGAATTCTAAAATATCTTTGGTTTTGCTCAACAAAGGGTATATATGTACAAGTGAATATGTATCAAGTCAGAAATACTGGAACTTAGACACTTTTCCTTAGCCACTCTGGGATGTTTCTTAAAATGCAAGGCTTCTCTTCTGAACTTTGAAATCTCTCTACATCTATTTAACTTTCCAACATCATGACTCATCTCACAAGTGAATATACTTCTGCTACAAAAAGACAATTCCTTCCTTATTCCTCACAAATAATTTTATTTTTTTAAGTATCTCTGGGTTTTGTATTCCTTGACAAATATTCAATTTCTTTTTTAATTTCTGATACTTTCCAATCTTACCATAGCTTCTCCCTGAAGCTTAACAGGTTAAACACTTTCCTGTTACACCAGACTAGATTTCAATCCCTGTAATATCCTAGAAAGTGAAGTTTGGGTTTTTAACTAAAGGTAAGAGAGAGAAAGGGGTTTCTTTTTACTTCTATCGATTTTTACAGCACACTTCTATCCACCTACATTACATTTTTTTAACAACCACCTATTACCTAAAGTCCAGGCAAGACTCACTAGCAAGGATAAGTATCTACTGAAGCATTTCATGGCACAGCAGCTCATACTGAGAGCTTTATAACAACATCTGACAATTGAGATTTTGGACAAATAGATATCTAGGGTAAAAACCTTCAGAGAAGCTGAGATGACAGATATCTCCACATCCCATTGACCATGCTGGAAAATAAATGGCTTTCACCACTGGAAATCAGCAGCTTGGTCACAGCCCAGGCAGTGTGAGATCTAGAAAGAGAAGTCGCACTTTCCAGGCGCTGCTTCTGTGCCACCCCCATCATTACACAGTGAGACAATCTCACTGGGAGCACATCTTAGCAATTCCCACATTTGCTCATTTATTCTCATCAGGTGATTTCTTGGAAGCAATTACAGGAACATTTCCATTCAAAATAAAATATCAAACAACAGTTTCTCAGAAAAAGCATGCACACAGCCTTGCAGGTTCAGAGTACAAATTAAATTATCTGATGCCTACAGATAGATGCAATATATGCACATTTTGTAGAAGTTGAGATTTAAAATCCAGTTCCACAATTTAATAAAGACATCAGGGGTTTTTTTAATGCCTCAAGACAGCAGTATTGCTATCCAGACACTCATTCCTCCTTCTGACAGAAGATGTCATGTTCACATTTGCATCCAATTTTGATCTCTCCCAAACTGCTCATATATCTCTGAATTTCAGGCTTTAGCTGAGAGCCTTAGAGAGTAAAAGGGATAAGTCATGCCACTCTCTTCTATTCTGCATTTCCCCAAACACAAATGTGTTCAGATCAACGCCTGTGACACAGGCACAGCTCCATTCCTACACCGTGAGGAATACCCCTTTGTCTCAGGCTTGGGTAAGGAGCTAGTGCATTGCACAATTCTGAACAGAAAAGGCTTTGCCTCTCTTCTTTCTTTTGGCTTAGCGACTTCACCTCTTTTCCATTCTCACCTTCCCTCACACATACACCTTTCAGCTGGCAGCTACTCAAAATACAAAATAAAATATAAACTGAGGCTTAGGAGCCAGATGGAGACTTCACAGAAATAACTTGAGAGGAAAGCAAAGGGGAAGACAGCCAATTCTTCAAGGACCGATTCAGAGATTTCTAAATAAGCAGCTGCTTGAGAAGGCAGCTTGTACTTTTTGTGGGAACGCCCATACTGCATGCTATCTTATGTATGCTTTTCCATCATTTCTTATTCATTAATACTGCTGGTTTAAATGCCACAGTCCAGTGTTTGCTCTCTTTACCAGGCAAGGGGATTCACAAAGAAGGATGAAAATGTTGCCAGTGCCACTGTAAATAAAGCATTGCGATTTTGAAATGAAATGGTTAAACTGTTTCAAAGACATGTAGCTGTATAAAATGTATCTGGAGAATTGAATTTACACAGACTTCAGCCATTTATGGCCTGACTGCCGCGAGTGAGGTTTCTTGGTTTCAAGAATATACATAAATTATAATAGTGTTTGAATAGGGACCTGATTTGTTACAGCCGAGTATCTGCAAACCTCAGCAGAATAATAATTGAAAAAGAATGCTGAGCTATTCCAGTGGCTGTATAGCACATTTGAGTGTAAAAACTCAGGACACACTGTATGAAAGAGATGAAAAATATCTCATCTGTAAGTAAATCCGTGGATGTGGGGTGTATGATTTTGCAGAATGGGTTTACACAAGATTAAATATGAATTATCACAAACTACATGGAAAGCAGACTGGTTCACTTTCAAGTACCGTGCAAAATCAGGTATGGTATTTATAAACAAAATGCAATGCTTCATGGACAGCAGGCACAAATCTTTCAGTGGCTCTCTGCAGTCTCTCAAGCAGCTCTGCTGATTTTGCAGTGATCTATGAACAACATGTAGAAACAGGTAGAGGGTGTGTATCATCTATCACATATGTCACATCTCCTCAGGCCCTGGAAATTGCTGTCAGTGGGCGGCTGGGATTCCCAGTTCTGGAAAGTCTGCAAAGCAGCACTGGTTTAAAGTAGCCAGGGATGAGCTCAGAGCCAATGGCAGCAGCCAGCACCCTCTGTAACAGAGATTTACACAAGGGTACAGGCATGAAGAATGAGAGAATACAGAGTTTCTACCTGTCAGATGTGATTAGAGTAGCTTTAAAAATATATGTGCTAGAGTGCAATAAGGCATTCAGATTCTTTAGATAAATCTAAAGAGAAGGTGGTCATGCTCTTCATCCTCAGCTTTCAGTGGGTATTACCACTTAGAGAAAAGCTTGATAGTGAAGCTCCTCAGAGCTCCAGAGGTGAAGTCAAAGGTGTCTTGATTACAGGCTTTGGGATGGCCCATTCAATTGGCTTTAGTTGCTAAAGTGCAGGTAAAGCCATATTCATATTTAGTGATGAAATTCCCAATATTAAAATAAAAGGATCATTACAGAATCATGTTTTTAGGAGCTCTCTATCCTTGATCTGTCACCACTCAAAGGCAGTTTAACTCAAAGCTCATAAAGAACACAAGTCCTTCACTGAACTGGCCAACTTCTGTCCCATAATATTCCATTTCCTAGGATGCAGCTGGCACCCTCTACAAGACCCTCACCATTTTGAGCTACAAACACAATCTCACTGACCTCAGCAAAGTAGCACCAGTTGACATAACTTGAATCTCTGGTATTGCCCTAGGGATGAGGAAATTATTGAGGTTTGCATTGAAACAGCATTTTTCAGCTATTTATTTAGTTTGTCTGCAGAAAATCCAGCCTTGATTCTTCTGGTTTACCACAAGCCAGGACTGGAATTTTTTGTGGCAGTTCGTGCTAAAATCTGGCAATGCACCCCTTAGCCTACTTATAAGGGCAAAATAGAGAAGCTGTAATTATTCCAGATAAGAACTCTTTTTCCCCCCCCTCATGTACTGTGACTTCTTTCTTGGAAAGTTACATTCAGAAGCTTTCTATTGAATTTCATAATTTTTGTCTGGATGATCACACTTCATTTCACACAGGTTTTGTTACTGATCACATGGCTGTAAGGCTTTTTTGAGCACATAAAATGATACACTTATTTGACTGCTAGATTAGAGGAAAAGAATTTGTGCAATTCCTGATGGACTGAAGAATCTCCAAATCTTCTAATTGAATGTGTGGTTCCTCAATTACCTCTAAGTGTCCAGGTGCTAAGCCATCACCATGAATTCCCATCTTAGAGTCATATGTAATCAGCTGTTAACAGAACACACCATACACAAGGATCTCACTGTGATATCCAAGTACTGACTAAACCAGCTTTACTCAGCACAGTGAAGGGAAGAGATGGGAGATCACAAGCAGACACCAGGATAGGCAGTAGAACACAAGGACTTTTGCAAACCTGTTCAAAAAGACCACAGAAATCTCTGTTGCAGGCTCATGACAGTTACAGCTTTATAAATATCCAGATATGGATGTATCTATGAGATAGATTATATCTTGAGAAAGCATCATTAGACCTTGGGTTCTCTATAAATCATTAGAGTCAGCAGGGGATTGGTTTGACTGATTGCACTCTGACAGCTATGAAAGGAGGTGAGCACAGTATAACAAGCATGAGAAAATTCCTACATTTATGCAGGAAACCATTTACTCTTAATTCAGTGTTTGTGTTTTTAAGGTATATTTTAAAATAGCAGCTTCCTCTCTGCATTTGATCCTATGAGAAAGACCCTTTCTGTATATAGGACAGCAGAGTGTGTTGCCATGGAAACCATTATGATCTACTTAAATTCAACAAATCCAGCCTTATGGGGTATATTCCCCAGAGTATCTCAATTTAATTATTAATGTTCTTTCTAAACAGCAACATCTTTCTGTTTTGACCGAAATCTTTATAAGCAGAATGAAAACAATAAACCTGGAAAGCAGAGTCCTTTGTTCAGCTACAAAACAGGTACAATTACGCCAGGGAAAATGCAAACAGCCTCCAGGCTGCCCTGACAATGTGCTTTAACTCAGACCTAGACAAATTGTTTGGAAGGGAGAAAGTCTCATTCAGTGCTTGTGTCCATCATGCTCCTGGCTTCTCTGCTGTGATTTCCAGCAAAAAACACTAGCCAGGGTAGAGGGTTTTTTTGCAGAGAGACATGCTCAGTGGAATCCAAACACTGACCAACAATTCATTTTCATACAACCACCTGTCAAGCAGTCATTCTCAAGTCAAACCACTCAATCTTTTTCCATGAAATATGCGACTTATCTCAAAGCCTTTTAGCTTCAGAGCAGCTCCAGCATCCATCTGTCTCTTTCACATGTCACAATGAATTCTGCAGGTAGGTTTAGGAGCCAGATGGTGTTATTGAGCCTGATCTAACACCAAGGATAGTTTCTTGTGGGTCACATAATCTGAGTGGCTCAGAGGCCTAAGTTTAGATATGCATAGATCATGTCCTCCCAAGTCCACAGCAGAAGAGGCAGCAGGACAAGCAGAACCCTTCCATGAGCAGAGTGAGGCTCAAGAGATTTAAACTGCTCATCCACAAAAAGGCCTAAGGCACAGCACAACCCAGAGCAGTCCTGTGGGAACTGCCCAAGCCAGAACAACCACTTCATCATGAGGGCTGCTTGATGTGACCTACAGCTGGAGAGAGCAGCTCTCCTCACATGCTCACAGCAAGTGTCAGATCACTTGTGCTGAAGACATCAAGACAAAGGTGACCATGAAATATTGTGGTGAATGGAGGTCATCTTCCTGTGATGGCTCTGCTTTTTACCATCACCAGGTGTTTTCCATCTGTCCTCCCTGGAAGGGTGTTTTTCCTGAAATGCCATACAAGATTTCTCATTTCACTTATCCATGAGGACTCCTTAGGGACTGACAGCCACTAGAGCTCTGCCACAGAAGCAGCTTGTCTATGTAAAACATCCCAGAGCACTCCATGACTTCTGACCATTGGCTTGGAAATTTCAGCCCAGAATTCTTATTTACCTCACCCCTCCAATTCCAGTGAGGGCATCTCATGCCCAAATCAGGATCTATCATGTGTAAAATAGAACTGGTAGTTTATACAGACAGAGATTATCACTAAGACTATTTTACAGTTACCAAATCAGGAAAGAACAAATAATTTGCCCTCTTCTCACAGGGAATTTACAGCAGTGCACTGAATCCAGGTTCTTGGTATACTCATATAAAATCTGCAGCACAAGCCCTTTCCTTGTGTGAGGCTGGTTATTGGTTATAAGCCTCCCTAAAAACATGAGGCAAGAAACGTCTGTCAGTTTTTGGCTTTCCTGTGTAAACATTTATTTTTAGGCTGAAAACAAGAAATAGAATAAATGAGCTGAATGAAAGGAAGCAGCAGTATGAACTCAATAGAATACAAGTGTTTCTTCTGCAGGAGCTGCAATTGTTCATTAATGCCGATAGCAGTGGACTGCCTGGTAAATTCACAGACAGGTACACACATGGTCCTGGCATCCCTGGGATCTGTCCAAAAAGACACAACATTCCAGACATGAGGGGCATTCTTTGTAGTTCCTGTCAAATAAGTTCTTCAGTTTTGATTTTGTGCTCCTGTAAAATTTGCTGGTTTTGGAAAGCAAAATATTACTATTGTCTCCATGAGAGACAAAGGGGAAAGAGAGACTGCAGCTTTTCTGACCAATTGATTGATTCCTTCTTTGAAACTGGATGTTTATTTATTATCAATAAGTACATGAGCAGTAAGGGATGCAGCAAGTAGCATTTGAAGAAACAAGCCTTTCCTAAGCGTGACACCAGCTGTCCCCTGTCACTACCAAGAGTAAATCTCCAAATTGACACCCAATCCTCTGCCTCCATATAAATGTGTGTTCCTTCTGAAATATAATCCTTGCTGTTCATTTCTACTTACTGTACAACCAGCTTCTCTCCTTTGATGTCATCCTTGCCCTGCTTCTGGCTGTGTGACCAATTCCACCAGCCTGCAGATCACTGCTTTACCACCCAGAGAAAATTAAAATCCATTGCCCTCCCCTTCTCTTGTAAAATGTGTCTGCAAGAAACAAACAGCAGGGACTGCTGTCCTGCTAAGGACTTATGTCTGTTCTGAGGATCACAGCAAAAGATGGAGTGGTTCTGTGTACAAATCTTGGGAAAGCACCACCCATGTTTCCAGCTCTGGCATGGTGCTCCAGGTCTGGAGTGCCTTCTCAAGTCCTACCTGTGGAATGAGCAGGTGTGTCCTGTTACCTCAGTCATTCTCTTCAAAAGCACACAAGCCATGGAAAGATAAAACACAGTCTTCATTTTGTCACTTCTTCTAGCTCTTTCTCACCACTCTGCTCACCATCTGTTTTGCCTGTATTTTATCAGTTTAAATTCTGCCTTACTACATGCATGTGAAATGCCAAATCAAAGCATGAACTCTGTACCAGCAAGAGTGTCACAGAGAAATTACTGAGGAGCACAGGATCAGTCTCAAGAATGATTCACCTAGAATGCAGAATTGCATGTATTCATACCTTATTTATTTTTCTATTACTATAGAACTTAAAAGAACTAGCTAGAGACTAACCCCTACTGTCTAGGTGTTGTAAGATTAAAAAACTAAATGAGCTTGCTCATTTAAAAATACTAAATGAACTTGCTGCCCAAAAGAGTTTGCAATCTAAGTAGCATACCAGTGATAACAAAAGTATGTGAGACCTTCCCTGCAAAAAAGCAGCATGTGATTAACTTCAATCATACAGGTGATCTTAGGGAGATTTCGCCATATGAGTGTTTTGCTGGCAAAGAGCCTGATTACCTGGATGCATCCCTTCATTGCCATTTCACCTCACAAGACCTACCTGAAACCTGAGTGGCTCTAATCCAGCCAAGTGGACAAGCCAACAAAAGGAAATCTAGACTCAGATCCTTGCTGCCTAATGAAGACACAGAAGAAATTTTTGTCATACAAAAATTCTGCAGTAATCCAAACTGGCCAATACTTCTGCAGCACTCAGGTCTTCATCCACCTTTAGCCTGATTAGCATGAAAGTTCCCAAGGTATCAGCTCTGTCTGCTGAGATACAGAAGCAGAAAGACAAATGCAGTGCTCAGTATTCAGAAGCAACCACTCAAGAAGTAGGAGGTGTGATTGTATCTTGCCCTGTGATTGTATCTTGCCCTCCTTTGTGCAATTTGTACCAAGGATTTCCCCTTGAACCAGCAGCTCTCCATGCAACACACAACTCCTGATGGAAGCTCCTTAGGGATGCCAGTCTCTTTGTTAACTGAAGAGAACATAAGAGTGTTTCTTAACCTTTCCTAATCATTGGACCATCCAAACCTTTGAAAGAAACACACAGGTCATTTTATATAGCACTGTTGCTTAAGGATAGATGACAAATAACAAGTCACATGGAATTGGCAAAATGTTGAAATGTTAATATTTTACAAAACTGTAATTCAACAGACATAATTACAAAACTTGTAACTAAAAAAAAGTAAAAATGGTATCTTATCTAAATCAGTTAGCACATAACTAACTGCCTGTATGAGGATTTCTAGTTTAGAGCTGAAACACTGACTGACTGATGTTTTGTGGACTGCCAGCCATCTGTGGACCACAGCTCAAGAACTTTGGATCTAAATCTCCCTCCTGTGACTAGGAAACCAATTTCAAGCAGTGTAAATGGTGCCTCAAGTTTTAGCTTCCATATTTTCCAGATTCTGTACTCCATTAGTATAGAACTCTGAACTTCATATAAAGTGGTTAGCAAGTTTTCCTCAGAGTGTAGTTAGACAAAACAATCCTTTTCCAGCCCCAGAACCAAGGACACTGTTGCAGCTTCAGGCCCAAAAAGTATAAACAACAGAGAATTGAGGAGAGCAATCTGGGAAGATCGGACTTCACAACCTGAAGCTGTGATTGGACAATTAACCCCAATATGTAAATGAACCAAAACTTATAAAAGTGTAAAAATGTGTGACCCGTTGTCCATCTTGGGTGTAGCCTCAGCCAGGCTCCTGTACTGCCCAAGGTTTATCCTTTGAAGGCCTTTTAAATAAATACCTACTTTATTCCTTTAACACTGTCTAGCCTCTGTTCCAGGTAGCCTCTCAAGGTATCATAATGCCTGACTTAGTAGCCTGTATTAAGCAGTCTGGCTCTTGCTTTCTGCTGACTGTGACACTAAGGACAGCATTGAGGATCTGAAAGAGAATGGATCATGATTCAAAATATTCAGCCTTTGGTTGTTTGACTGCTTCAGTAGCATCTATTTAAGTCTGTAGTTCTGCTCTATTTCAGCCTTTGGTTGCTTGACTGCTTCAGTAGCATCTATTTAAGTCTGTAGTTTTGCTCTCTCCCACACCATCAAAAATCCATAAAAAAGCCACACATGAATTTCCCAATTCCCTTTATCAGGTTCCCTTTTATTAATTTATTGAGCTAGGAGCCTGGAGGAAATATGTTACCTGTTACTCTGTGGAATACTGGACACATCACTTGATCTCCATGTGTCTTGGTACCCTTACCTGTACAATGGCAGTAAAAATCCCTCTAATGACACAACACTAAATTAATGCTTCAAAGTGCTTTAACATAGTGAATGAAAAAGATTCCACAAAGGCAAAGTACTGTACATAGGCAGTTGCAAAGGCCAATTCCCATGGCTATTCCATAGATGCCAGGCTGGTAAAACATCCTTCCTTATCACACCAGAACCAGTAAGATCTGTGATGTGCACACCAGAAAACCTTCCCCGTTGGGGCCAGGAGAATTTCCAGCACATCTGTGCTTGGGCAGGAGAATCTGGGTCACGGCTGCCAGAGCAGCAGGCAGTGCCGTCCCCTGCAGCGTGATCCCACGGTCACATTTCATACCAAGGGCATGGCAAATGTCGCACTTGCGCTGGGTGCTCCTCTGTCACTTACTGTCACCAACAGGTTCTGCCCCCTCAGCAGAGCCAAAGGCTGCAGCAGGGATGCACATGGACTGAACTGGCAGCCACAGAGACCATGTGCTCTTCACACGAAGGACAGCAGCAGTGCAAGCCTGCAGCCTCTGTTTTGGAGGGATCACACCACTTTCTATATAGGTAAAGTTTATCAGGAAACTCTGCAAGTATGGCAGGTGGTCTGCCCTTCCCAGCTCCAGAGCACAGAAGAGTCTACTGCAAACTCATCCCACCGCCTTAGCTGGGAGCTCAAGCTACACTTTGGGTCCTCTGTTGTATTTTCAGACAACTTTACACTGCTGGTGTGAGGCCTGTACAGAGCAACGAACACCTGAATCCTTCATGTCACCTGCCAGCACCAAGTAAATAAAGCAGGGTTCACATACATGATGTATGTCAACTAAAATGCAAATGCAGATATATCAATAACTAATACATGATATATATCAAGTGGTATACATCAACTGAAACGTTAATCCTGACGTATCAATAACCAACAGCTTGAAGCTGTGCTCTGCTTTTATGAGAGCAGTCCTTGCCTGCTTGAGTGAATCCTGCCTCTGCCTCTCATAAAGAAGACACAAGTTATCATTTTCTACCTTCAGATTATATCCATGATATGACTTTTCACATTTTGTTTCATTCATAAATTTCTTCAGGCTTCTCATACACATGAAAAGCAGGAGGAGGAAGGATCTGCTAAGTTTCTCTAAAATGGAAATTCTTTACAGATATAAAGATGAAATCAATGTCTGACTCAGTAGCACTATGGATTAACATCAGATGAGGATGGGGGTGGCCAATCTCACAGCCTTGCTGAAACAGCATCACAATAACCAAGAAAGAGAAAGTTAACAAACTGTGATAGGGAAGGAAATTTCATGAATCAGGTTAAAGAATTCTTTGGTTCCCCTTTGATTTTGTTCAGAATCCAACTACTTCCAGGGACAGCCAGAAGAAAGGATGCCTTTGACACATTCCCAAATCCCTGTTACTTCCACACAGGGATGGGAATTCCCAGTGAACATATCTAAGGCTGCTATTCTCTTTCACATCAAAACATAAGAGATCAGTGTCCTGGGGTGACACAAAAAGCATAATTAAGGCTGTGGATTTTCACCATGAAGAACACATTTAATCATTTTATATTAATTTGAAATGCACTTCTAATCTTCTCACAAGAGGAATTCAAATGCCTAAGTCATCACACAGCATCATATCATCTACTGATAACCTGTCTAACCCAGCTTCGTTCCTACTGACATTTCCTTCCTCTGCCATGTGTTCCAGATTGAAACAGGCAGTGTTTCAGAATGGGAGCCAAAACTCTTTATTTCTGTTCTGTGTTATCCCAAGCACATAAACCAGGTTTCATGTTTCTGAGAAAGGACAGGATTCCCATGTCAACACAATAGGCTGCCTTTATATACACCAGTTTTAACTTCAACGTGCCTGTAGACAACAGCCAAAAGTAGCTATCCTGGATTGCCAGTGCTATGCACTGTAGCTGAACTGGTCTGCAATAACAAAGAAAGATCCCAAGTCCTTCTCCTGGAGAAGCCTCTACCATTTGAGGCAAATTGGATCTCCTTTGAAATTGAATTGCAATAACCTGTAGTTGGTAAGACAGATCAGTGGTCCCTTCTGGTCTGCCTCAGAGAAGATAAATTCACAACAGTTCATTACACTTCACAGATGAGGAAACTGAGATACAGGTGCTTCAGGATGTCCTTTGAGATGTACTCAGACATGAAGAATGAAATAAAGGCTGTAATTAACTCACAAAAAATGATGTTATCCCATTCCAGTTATTGTGAGGGATGTAGGAACAAGTCACTCCACAATGCAACAATTGCATCTCCAGTGATCACAGGCATCCCTTGGTGGAAAAGTCATCTGTAATCCACTGTCATGAGAAAAGAAATATCCCAATTTTGTTCTCACTGAGGTGAGTGAAAAAACTGCCTGGGAGTAGTACCACAGGAAAATGAAAATTGAACTCTTAGAGGAAAAAGATATCCAGAGACACAATTATCTTTTTGTTTTGGATTTGTACAGTACCTAGGGCAGATCCTGAACATAATATCTTTGACTTCAACACACAGCTATGGCAGAGATGCTGCTCTGAAGGTATCATTTCTATTCTGAGGGTTCCCAGCACACAGCTCTACAGGCAGAACAGAACCAGCCAGTACTCTGGACACAAAGCCCAAACACTAAAGGTGAAATGAGGTGAGAGAAGGTTTGCAGTAAGCTGCCTGACTTTCCGCTGAAAGAGGTGAGAAGTGCTCACAGGTTCCTCTCCTTCAGCAATGTTTTAGAAATAGAAACTGCCAGGACAGAACCAGTAACAACCAAATCAGAGACAGAGGAAGCAGCAAAGCACCAAAGAGACAAAGCAAAGGTTTGCTTTTTGTTTTAAAGCCCTTTCTGATAGCTGAGTCATATCAAACATAATCCCTGTGGCGATCAGCAGAAGTCACAAGAGCACAAATCAACATTACAGTGTGACTAAACCACACCACACCACTTTCTTCATAATCCTTATCAGTTAATAAGATTTAACATAAAAACAACTACATAGCAGAGGGGAAAAGAGCCCAACCAGGTGGCCATTCTACTTAAAGCACAGCTATCTGTACTGATGGATCAACTAGTGATTCATAACGAGATGGGGAAGATGGATTAGAGAGATTAAATCTTTGCAATGATCCTAATCTGAAGACCACTGTACACCAAGGAGTCAGGGATCCACCTCACAGTTACTCTGAATGGGTGCAGGTCTGTGCTGTGCCGCAGGTGTATCCTGGCTGTCTGGTATGCACATACCTCTTGTATGTAGGAGCAACCTGCTCATCACCTGACATTAAACCACCTGCCCATCTTTGTCTTCATCTAAGTGTAGCAACAAGCTCTCTTGTGAACGTCCTTTTCCTCTGGCAGTAGGAGTGATGAATAGAAACGTCTTTAGAAATAAAAAGAAAATGCTCTGAGAGCTGAAAAGATCAAAGTGCAAGAGAACCTTTCCACAGACAGATATGCATGGTGTGCTCTGTCAGACTGGAGGGCTCTTCCATGTCAGACACCTTGGGGTTTCCAGGATCTGATGGAATATAAGATTATCTATACTCTCCTCTTTTTTTTTGCAATGCTACCTCTAGCAAATGGTGTTTTAAACAATACTCTAAAGAATCCGAGTCTCTTACTGGAATCATAACAAACCAGCACTTCCTGATGCAAAATATTCTTAAAGGATGGATGTACACTCAGCAGTGGAAAGAAAGTGGTGACCAAGCTTAGCTTGCCCCAAGTTTCCTTGTAAAATTCTTACTTATTACTATGACTACTAAATAATTAATATTTACACTGCATATTCATTATTTGCTACTGAAAATGCAGCATAACAAATAACTGGTACTGCCGTCTGCACAGCTGATTCCACGCTGTGACATGTTATTCAGATAACACTGAAGAGAACAGGAAGGTCTGTGTGCTCAGCTAATTACCTGACTGGTCAACTGCTCCAGGTCCTGGCCCTATCAGGTTTTTTATCCAGTCCATGTGTCTTAGATGAAATCATCTGTGTACTCGTGCATGTGCTGAGACAAGTAAGTCAAGCTACCATCTCTGTGTAGATATTCTTTGTTCTTAAGGATTAGCTGGGTTATATGATAATGTGGGTTTTTTCAAAGTGGAAACTAGTCTAGCAGAGAAGAAAGAAAAGCTGCCTTAGACAATACATGCTACATCTCACATTGCTGGCAGAGATATCTGCACAGTTATACTGTTCAAATTAAATCTTTTAAATACTTAAAACTCTTTCCCAGAATGAAGTGCAAGCCAAATAATGGCTTCTAGCTGCAGCTGAATCCAGATGACAGACCTCCAGGGGCTAAATTCAACCCTAGAACCCCCTAAAATCTTCATATCTAACACTTAATATCTTACTGATAGAGACATAACTAAGATGAAGGTGAGTTTTCCTTTTGATGTTTCATCTCATATGGCAAAAGATACCTTGAAAATGCTTTTCTGGAAACATGCTGATGGTGCAACATCATGGCACGTTTCTTTCAGACAAAGAAAGTGACAGGCCCTCGCAGATGCTCTAAAATAACTTAAGAGCACAACAGATGTCCTCCTGAATCTGCAGGAGATGCATCTGTATGTACATGACAGAGAAAACTGGTAAATTATTCATCTGAAGCCATATATTAGCCTTCCCCAGCCACATTTCCAGAAGGGAGATCATTCATCCTTGCTGCCCCACCTTAAGCCTGTAATCCCCCTCCTCCAGGAATTTTCCAAATGGCATCAAAAATGTCTTTTTCTCACTAAACCTCTTCTCAGATGGGTTAGATAAACATATATCGCGAGCTTGCTCCGTTTTCCCCTGTTGCCTGGGAAGAATTTTCAGGGAATTTTTACATATATTCCCACCCAGAGCAGTTTCGGCCATGGAAAATCTGTAGGACAAGTGCAAAGAGCCACACGCTTCTTCTCCCAGGCTGACAGGTTAAAGGGAGAGCGAGATCGTCTTTTGAGAGGGTGGGCGGCAAGTTGCAAAGACGAAAGGAATATTTGATATTTCTTTTGCAAAACAGACAGAAGAAAGCGGTGGCGGAGGCTGGGAGACCCCGCGGCCGCCTCTCCCACGCCCCCTCGCGAGCCCCCAGCCACGCCGAGCCCGGTAACAAAGCGCCGCTGCCCAAATCCATGTCCATTTTCCCACCCGTTGATGCTCCATTCCCCCTCCGGACCCCGAGCTCGTCCATCGCCGAGCGCCGGGCGATGTCGCTCGTTCTCTTTCTCCCCTGTCACCTTGCGCTGTACAGCGCGCCAGCGCTTCGCCCTCCACCCCCCGGTGATTTTCTCATGCTGGAAAATCCCATCTGGCCCACCTACCTCCTGCCTCACCCGCCGGGCAGCCGAGCGCCCCGGCCCCGACAACAACCTGCTAAATTTAGCCCAGTATCCACAGCAGGAGCGAGCGGGACCGGCGGCGCGGACACCGCACACACACACACGCGGGCACACCGGGCACACGCTGCAGGTGCCGAGCGGCAGCTACTCACACCACTAGCCTGGAGATGATCCATGAGACCATGGCGCTGCCGTGTGCCGCAGGGCTGGCTCTCCCGGCAGGGAGGGCTCGCCCGGTGTCCTCGCCCGCTGTCGGCCGCCGCCCGAGTGCGCGGGGCGGGCGGCTCGGCCATCCGGCCCCGCAGCCTCAGCGCAGCCTCACTGGCGGCACCGCCCGCAGCCAACGCGCAGCCGGGCCCAGCCGCCCACTCTGGGCAGGGCCCGCAGCCGCCCCCCGCGGGAGGAGGAGGAGCCCCCCACGCTCCCCGCTCCCTCCGGAGTCCCCAGCGGGAGACCCCGGGGTGTGCGCGGAGCTTTTGGGTGCGGAAGGGGTCCCTGCCCCACTCGCGGCACCGGGCAGGTACGCGGGCGCTTCTGGACCACCGCAGCCGAGCCGGACACGAAGGAAATCCTACGGATTGTTCACATCGAAGTAAAGGCAAAGCTAAGGCTCGAGGTCCAGAAGTATCTTCGATCCATAGAAAGAGAAGGATTTCCCTGTTTCCCCATACTCCCCAAAAGTGTCCAGGCACAACGGACAAGGGTATTGGCCACACCATCCTGGTAAATTCCCATCATCACCATCAGTGATGACAAGCAGCAATCCATCCTCGACATCAGTTTTCATTAGGGGGTCTCACGGCTGTCAAGTCCAATTTGCATGACAAACAGCTGCCCACACACAAAATAACATACGTAGGTTTGACCTGCAGGTTGTTCTCTTTAAGTTTCCTTTGAGTTCTTTCTTTCACTGACACATGCCAAATGTGGTTAGGTTGCCTGAAATCATCTCCCCTGCGTTGGTTTTCCCTTTCTACTGGAAGCACACATGCCCATGGCAATTCGTGAGGAGGTTTTGTCTTGCAGTAGTTCTGAGATCTCAAGCTTGCCACCAGAGCAGCCCCAAGCTCTACTTGGAGGTTGGTCTGTGGAGCAGCTGGCCTGTTTCTGGCATTAGGTCCAGGACTCCAGCCACTCCTGGCCCTGGGTGCACTGCAGGATCCTCACCTCCATGCCACACACATGGTTCTTTCGGAAGGCTGGGCATCTGCAGAAAAGTGTCCCGCTGAAAGGTGCTGAAAATCTCTCATGTATTGTGAGTAACCCGAGAGGAACTCTTGCAAGGAGAGACTGAACATTTCAAACCAGAGGCAGCAGTTTTAAGAGCTGTACACAGACTTCTCTAGTCCCAAGTTACCACAGACATCCTCACAGCCCTGTCCACAGTATCCAGCCCTTATTGTAGAATGGTTTGGCTGAAAGAGAACTTAAAAGTCATCTGGTTCCAACTCCCTGCCAAGGGCAGGAACACATCCCACTAGACCAGGTTGCTCAGAGCCCAATCCAGCCTGACCTTACACTTCACCTTTCTTCTGCTGAGCTCAAAAGTCCTCCATAACAGGATCACCTTTTAAGTTGGTTCTCTGGATCTGGTCCCCAGAAAACCAATACGTCTAGGGACAGACAGACCAACAACCCACAGCCTTCAGGTAAAGCTGCAGGCACAGATAGACGCGTAATTAAAGTTCAGCACCTCTAGAAATTAAATTTCGGGGAAGATGCGCAAGGCTGCACTGCTCCGCTGGCCGCAGTGGGAATGTTCCTCCAGCAGGGGGAACTTCCACCCCGCGCTCTGACCTGCACCGGTCACCTCCGCTACGCTACAGCAGCGCTCCTGCTCCCAGCGCCCGAATTTCGGGATACAGACAGGCTGGGAGCCACAGCTGCAGGCATGGGGCCACCACACACTCTTCCCTCAGGGACTGTAAGGGTCGAGAGTAGCAACACTGCTCCTGCCCAGCATTGACTGCTGTACAGGCACCACAAAGGCAGGGCTGGGTGGTGCGCTGCAGTAAGCAAGTGTAAATTAGCCGTCTTCTCCAGGCATGCTTGCTCTAAGCGAGATCTGCCTTCTCTCTGAAAGAAGCCATTAGGTCATCCAGCCCGAATTCTTAAAGCAGTGAATCATCCTGTGGCTGTCTTGCTTGTATATCGTAGCCAAATAAGTACTTGAGAATCTGTTATCCGAGACTTTTCCTGTGTCAGGATTATTTAGTGTGAGCTTTTAGACTGCAGGTTGGCAGACAATCCACAACATTGTTACGGTTAATGATGGGATATTATCAAGTACAAGGCACAGATCTCTGCAAAAATATTTGTATTATCACCACAGTACACAGAACTTGCCACTCTAGTACTTGCTGCATGTTTCCTGGATCAACAAGAGAAGATATTGGATCATAAAGACAGATAATACAGAGGACAACACCCAAAGCTGCAGCAAAACGTTTTAGTGCTCAAATCATAACTCAGCCTCACGTCCTCTCGATTTGCTCGTACGTTGAGTTACGAGTCACCTCAGAGACTGACCCAGTGCAGTGGATATTTGCTTTATTCGGCGCCAGGTACGTGGGGGATCGCTCCTCCTAACATGTACATCCAGCACTTTTACATAGCACAATTTATGGTTCAATTTCATGTGGAGTCATGACATTCCTCGGGATAGGAGTGGTTACACAAATTTCTTCTCGGAAATCATTAATATTGTTAGCATACGTGACGCGCGAGCGCAGTGTACTCTGGTGGTCGCAACTCAGTCTTCCTCGGGGGTCGTTCCGATGAAGGCCGGCAGTCTTCCTCACTCTGCCCTTTTCACCTTTCTTTCAAAAGCATGCGCAGTCCTTCGCTGGCTGGTTCAGCGTTTTCTGCTGACAATAGGTTTTGTTTCTCTTATCTTGGCAAGTTGCATTCTGTTTCTCTTATCTTGACAAGGCTAAGGCAATTCTGCTTTTTAGGCTTGTGATTAGTATTTGTCAGCTCTTAATAGTTAACTCATACTAACATGAGTTAACTGCTCATCAACTCCTTTCACTCTTGCCTCCTTCCCAGCCTCTTCCAGCTCACCATGTTCACTGCAATTCCAGCCAGTTGCCATCGCTGCTGACCCCACTGCTCTTTTCTGGGCAGCAAACCTCAAAAAGGTTTGAGTATTACTCTTCTGTCTGGCAGCAATCCAGAGATTGTCAGAACAGGAGTAAGCAGGGCATGGACCCTTCTTGTACTACTGCTTTGTACACAACTGGCACAATCACCACTTGATGACTGATCGTAAGCCTCAAATATACACAAATAGTTAACAAGATAGTCGGGTGATGGCAAACCTAAGGAGCCTGACTGTGAATGCAGGGAGCTTTACTGGAACAGCTGTTTGGTAAACAGAAGGTGAAGGAGAGAAATTCAGCTCCAGAATTACCAGTGGAAGGGTGACAATGCCCCCTACCTACGCCTCATGGGCTATGTCTTAGGACAAGTCACACAGCGCTGCGCCTATGAGCTCTTTATGTGACATCCCAAGCAACCTGGAAAGAAGCTTTGCTTGAAGAAAGCCTTCCCTTTGCTGTTAAACCACCTTATCCAGTCTATAAAAAACCAAACCAAACCAAGTGAACAAAAATGCTCCCAAAAAAAGACCAGAGAGACAAGAGAAGAGTAAGTATAGGAACAGATATGAATTAATTTCTACAGCCAGCTCAGCAGAATTACCATCCAATGCTTGTGGAACATTTTGGAACTGCTTTAGCAGTAGAAGATTTGGCAGGGAAAAATCCTACACAGATTGCACCATTAGATGGTCTGATTTCTGTCCCCCAAATTACAAAATAAATCAGCTTTGTTACTGAAGGCAGAGCCACCACCCCTGCCCTAAATACTATGTAGTCTTCTCCTAGCAACTACTTTTCCCGAGAAGTTCTCAGCCATGGAAAAGTCAGACTCCCCAACAGCTCTACTATAATCAGACTCATTCCTCTCTGAGCCAGGGAAAGGGGATCTCTGCCTCACAGCTGAACAACAACTGCCAAGCCAGGGCTTCTTAGAACAAAAGCGTCACTGACATACATGCACAGGGCACTCTGTTACCAAATCCAGAAAAGGTCAGCAAGTAGTAAGTGCAGACAACTCTCATGTCCTCCGATGGATCAAACCCACACCAGAGGCATTTAAGAACAGCTGAAGTGCAGACAACACAGCCAAGCAATGTACCCAGGAATAGAGAAAAATAGCAGACAGAAAACCTATGATAGTTGGGTGATGAAGGTCATGTGGCAAAACCAAAAATTAATATAAAAATAAATAAACTACACATAACCATAGTGCACACACATATCATGCAGTGTTGTCACAGCACCTAAAAAGTATCAGGAGAATAAAGATAGTTTGATCAAGAATAAATAGTCCGCATCCTATCAAGGAATACACACACACACATACATAGATAAATATACTCAGCCTCTTGAAAGAGAAATGTTTGGTGTTTCACCCACTGGAATAGAATGGATGATTCCTTGTAGCTATCTCCTGACTTCTACTTGGGAAGCAAAACAAAAGAAACAAATAAATGAAAACCTAATGCGGTAACAGGGACAATTAGAGTGGAAATCCAAGAAGAATGCAGCTCCTGAACACAGGAATGAAAAATGCCCATTTCTGAAATGACAGCTTTGCTAACAAATACAGAGTAGACAGGAAAAAGTTAATCCTACACATGGGGAGAATTGTTAAAACATGGGGAGACATTCAGCATTTTCTGCTGCTATTTCCATCTTTATGATTACATTAACTGCTTCAGAACTATGGCCATTAGCAAAGAGAGATTAAGAAATGTCTATTTTGTCTCAAGTGGTGTGGTCTGGCATTTGCACTGGGAATTGTGATTTCTGAGAAACACTCTTCATTTCAGTGACTCACTACCAGAGCTTGGGGAAAACATGGAGACCAGCATGTCTGAATGTATCATGTGGCTTTAGGTAACCAAAATGGGAGGGCTCAGCCCCAGTTATCCAAATACAAAACTCTGCAGCACAGAGTTCAGCCACTGGTACTCAGTATCTCAGATATTAATACCTCTGAACACCTCAGGTTGTGCATTGAAAGTGTCTTCTGAGAAGTCTGTTCTTTGCTTTCCGTATCCTCTTCTGTAACTTACATGATTCAAGATACCTCTGCCTTGGAATAAACCCATGTGTTTTATATTAATTCATCACTGTTTCTGAGACCCTCCAGCTCTGTGAGGAATTATCCTAATTCAGCATGTTTTCCATTTTACTGTTTCAGAATCTTAGAATCATAGAATATCCTGAGAGAGAAGGGACACATAACAAACAAAGAAAATGCTTGGTTCATAGCATTTTATAAACTGATGAAAGAAGGACTGTATTTTAGTCTGGGAATTGCTTTTTCAATCTTAAAAGTCAATAAAGACACTAATAAATTACCACTGTTATTACAGTACTTCCGACACTCAGGTTAGATTCCTTGCTCCTTGTTAGCTGCTACCATCTTTCCACTGGCCTGTCACTGTTTACATCCTGAACACTCTGCTGTGGACAGCATACAACTGAAATGTAAAAAGAATGGAAACAGTTCAATAAAAAACCCCTACATATAATCAAAACCCCCCCGCCCCAAACAAAAACAACAACACAAACTGACACAAAAATCCTTTAATAGTGACTTTGAATAATTAGGCATAGTGTCAAAACTTGAAACCAGTAGCAAGACCAAGCCCATCTTAGCTTTAGAACAGTACATTTAATGGCCATGGCAAGCTTCTGTGGATGGTGCACACTGAGTCAAGACTAGGGAAAGTTTCTCTTTAAATTTGCTTGTGCGTGTCCCTCTGGGCCCTTATTACCAGCTACCTCCAGGAAGGAGATACTGAGATGTACAGAGTTTTGGTTTGATCCAGTGGGTCAGGCCTTACATTCTTGCTCTGGAAGGATGGATTGTTCTGAATTTTATTACCATGTAGTGTTGAATGATGGTAACAATAGTGAATGTACTGAAGGATGACTTGACCATGTTCTTGACCTTAGAGCAGACACAGAGAGAAAGGAGGCAGGCAGTTAAGTGCCAGTGTGAACATGACATTTGCTCAAGAGAGATATTGAGAGAAATATGGTAAGTGCACAGCCTTGAGGTTTCACTGAGGTGCCACACCATGCAAACAGGAATGCAAACGATAACAAGAAGCTGTAAATAATGAAAGGGGCCCCTCTGATGAGCAGAAGAGAGGTTTCCTTCAAGGAAACAGGGAAGGAATGTGCAGGAGGGTATCCATAGCCCTAATTATGTCAGGAGAATGCTGCAGACTGGTCTTAGCAGTTTCTAGAGACCTTCCTCATAGAATGATGTAATAAAAGAATTAAAGACAGTAAGAGAGGAAAGTGGGCTTCTTCACCATCCCTTGCAGAATTACCTTTAACCAACTAATTTGGTATCACAAGCACTGCTCTGTTTAGCAGCATCCTGCACTTAGATGAAATCACCCAAGCAATTACTAGGCTAATATGGCAGTGTAAAAACATGTTTTAATAACTGTATAAACACTACTTAATGGTAAGTTTTAATAAAAGGCTGCTATTGACCTTCCAGATCAGTTTAAATCCTAGCACAAACCAGGACATGGTTTCAATTCTGTGTAGAGCCCCAAGGGAGGCAGAAGGAAACGAGCTGCCCTGGCACAGCTGGCAAAGATGCCTTCCCATAGGAGCTGCTTAGAGGTACTTGCAGGTGAGCAGCAACCTCGCTGTGACTGCACTCATTTCTTCAAGGGTTTTCTTAGACTTCTGCCAGGATTTTCCTCTCTCTCCTGTACACCAGAACACACCTGCATCTCCCATGTGTGTCCTGTTCTCTTCCTCTCAAGGCGTGTAAACCACTCACTGCCTTATAACTGTTCTGTCCTTGGTTACAAATGCAAACAGAAATGCTGAGTGTCAAAGCGTGGAGCACATTAAAGATACCAACTCTCATACACTGTATATTCATGAACATGAAATTCCACCACACTAAGCTACTTTCAGTTTTATTCCATTCTGGAAAAAGTAAAAAAGATGACAGGGAAAAGAGGCCCCTTTTTATGGACAAGTTACATAACTAATTTTTTTCTCTGCAGTCTGGATATATGAAAAACTTGCAGCATCATCCTCCTTCTCTCCCTCTCATTATGTGGCAGTAGGAACAAGAATTAATCATCTTCCCAGGGACAAAAACAGCTACATTCTAAAACTGAAACACAAAAATCCCAGGATCAAAACCAAACAGTTAGAAGCTTCAGGGAAAAAAAAAATGAAGGAAAACTACACCCATTGTGATAAGACTTTTCAAGTTACCTTCTACAGGCTATTTATAGAGGCTCCCCATCCCTATAAACTTTACTCCCTTCTAAAGCCTTACAATATCTCACTTTAATGCCAGGTAATCGTTCCTTGGCTTGGTACCTGCTTACAGCTCACAAAGGTCAAAGTGAGTGCTGTGGGGATTGCAGATAAAGAGCTCCCAACACTTCATGTGGCTACTGGAAGTATTCTAACACATTTCTGAACCATGACTGAGGAAAGCAGTAGTAGTTTTTCCCCACAAATAGTGATCCAGCATATCTGCTTAGCATGAGATTTGAAAAGGCTACAGCTGAAAATGGAAATTTGAACACCTAGCAGTCTATACTTCAATACCACAATGTACCCTAAAGAAGACAAAAAAGACAACAGAAAATTGCTTTAAAAACATCATCATCACCATCATAATTTTAAAATAGCATTTGTGCTCAACCCCCATTTTCCATATCAGTCATCAGACAGAAAACTGCAAGTTCCAACCTCTAAGCTGCTAAATGAAGCATTTGCAAATACATGTTCTTTCTCCATACTCCAATAAGAGACCCATAATTGCAATGCATGCAGGTGATGCAGTGTTTTCTTTGCTCTCTTCTCTCTCAGACAGCAGCCTGGCCATCCTCTGTTGAAAATACTTTCCAGATCTCTAAGAGCCCAGAGATTCTCCAAGTGCCACTGAAATGAAATGGACAAAACACAGCCAGTGACCAGCACTGCCAACAGCAGTGAAGGTGCATCTCTATCCCATGGGAAGTGTGCCAGCACATCACACAGTCCTCCCAGAACTACCCTGACACCAATCTGGGTGCTGCTGATAAAGGTGCTGCTGTAGCAACACAGAGCTTACTCTGAGGCAGCTACACAGGAATGTCCTCAGGAACCCTGGGGATGATTTTCTACTCATGGCAACCTCCATGCTGCTGAGGCTACATCTGACTTTGTACAACTGAGTTACAAGCAGCCCACGGAGTTAATTGTGTCCAAATTTCAGCTCAAAGCAGGGCCAACTTTGAGCTTGCATTACACTGGGGAGGATCTCATCTCCAATAATATCTTATAAAGTAGTCTAGACATGGATTTGTGACCTGTAGCAGTTACAGTGTGGTGGAAAATGAGAGTTTTACCCTTACAACAACTCTGCAAAGCTGGTGTGGTGGGCAGAGATCTGAAGCTGTCTTAGCACTAAAGCTGTCTCCCCAGCTGCCAGCAGCCCAGCAGCTGTCAGAGCACTGTGTAACAGGTCATGTTACAACCTCTTTGGTCAAGATTTTGCTTTTTTGGGTGGAAAATTGGTTCTGCAAAAGTCAAGTGCATTCTTTCTATTTGCTATAGGCAAGAGGATTTCAAACCTTGGCTTTGGGTTATAGCAAACACACATGGTGGGCAGCTGCAGCCACTACTTAAGAGTTAATCCCTGTAATATCCTTTGTTAATCTAACTACAATGATCAAGTAGCATGGAACATATTCAACATGGACAGAGAATGTATGTTAGACTAACAGGATTACCTGATGATGAGGGTAATACTACCCTGTATTTATTCAGCACTTCTCTGAAGAACAGAAGGTACCTTTCAAATGTGGGTAAATATTTGTTAATCCCAGAGGTGAAAATGTAAGTGCAAAGAGGCTAAGTAATAACACCAGTCCCGCACAGTGAACCAGAAGCACTATTCCCAGACATGCTTTAACACAGCAGTCCTCGAGCCAGAGGTTGGCACAACCTGCTCATAAAGTCCTAACAATCACAGCACATCCTGTTCTCCCATGCTAACAGGCTGTCTATAAAGCACCATTTCTATGGCCAGTTAAAGCTCCATTTTCACTACTCATGTTTTGTTGACTTTGTAAGAACTTACACCAATACATTTGGGAAGCAAAAAAGCCTACAGTCCTTTCCTTTGCACCGTAGTGTGTCTAACTATGACTGCTATGGAAGAGTCAAATGTAAACATTCCGAACCATCTGTAACTTTTATATGTATCTTTTATAGCTTGTGGTCATGATTATTTTGCATTCTTTGTGCAGAAACAACACGTGTTAAAAAGAGTCCGACAACGTAATGAACTTGAAGAATAAAGATTTCATTTTTCTCCCTCTTTAAAAGATCCTTTACACCCATAACCAATTCCTATGATTCCCGTCTATAGACATTATTATTTTAATGATCATAAGTCACCTGTCCCACAGGAAACCTGTGAGAGCTGAGCATACACTGTACTCCTCATCAGCTCATTAGTGCCCCATACCAGCATTCACTGAAGTAGCTTCTGACAAAGGAGAAAACTCCAAAACTTCAATGCCTGCCTAATTTGGGCAATAATGTATAAACCAGAGTAGCACAGACACCACCCCACTTCATGTTTGTATCTAGTTCAGCATTTACTCTAGCAGAAAGGGTAGAACATAAGACAATAATTAGAGATCTGTACAGCAAATGAGGAAGATCAGACATCTCTGAGGGATAATTTGTCCCAGTTATTCTAGACATCTATTTTAGTATGAATCTCCTTCTGGAGATGCTTCTCTTCACTCCCTGCAGAGTAGGCTTAGACAATGAGATGCCTGCTGGTGGATGAAGTTCATTAAATGCGTATTTTCTGTGCTGGCAGATTGTGACCTACATGTTATACAAAGTGAGATACATCCAACCTCTGCTGCAACTAGAGGCACAATGCTGATCATCTCATGGAGTGAATCAGGGAACCCAACACCTGACATACAACCATGCCTCCTAAAATTCAGTCCTCCAATGATCTGCTAACTTTTTTTCCCCCAAAACTGTATTTATGAAATTATTTTCAGCCTTGGTAATTATTTCAATCACTTTGAATATTTCCCTACTTGCTTTTGAAACAAATCCATCTCCAGTTACCCCAACCTGTAGACATACAGGTTTTAAGCTACTCCTCATTGTTTATGTGCCCAAGTTTGTTGGACAACATGGGCAGCCTGGAGTAACTTGGCTGTTTCTTATATTCTCATTAGAAAACTGCAGCTGTAACTTTTATTATGTGATAAACTGTGCATAGGAAATAAAAGTAAAAAGCAGCAACAGAAATCTATGCCGCAGCAGAAGTTCCTCTGCATAGGAAACTGGAAAATATAGTTTCCATTTTTGAGAAAACTGCAGCTATACTATTTAGGGCAGTAAATATTGGGAAGCAGGAAAAGTGCAAATTTACCTTCTTATGCTTTTTAGAAGAGATGAGAGACAGGACAGATTGCAATCTTCCTCTTACAAGAAGACAAAGCTGACATATGATCTGTTAAATCAGTGGATGAAATTCCTACTTTCACTGGAGTTAGGAATCTGCTTTAGAGCCACTGTTTTAATTTTAGGCACAAACCTCTACCATCAAAGCCTATGGCTTGGAGAGCAGCCATTAGTCTCTGACAGCTGTGAAGAGAGATCAGGGGAAAGACACTAAAGTTTCACTGACATACAGTTGACTTAGAGAACTTTAGAGAGAGGAGTAGAAAATCACTAAGTGGTTTGCAATGACAAATTCAGTGAGTGACAGAATTACCAGTACCAATGCCCAGCTGCACTGCAGGCTTCAGCAATCCCAGTGGCCCCAGGACTGCCCAGTGCCTCCTTCTCCCAGGCTGGGGGGAGATGCCCATACCTCTGCACATGGCAGGAAAGCTGACACTGAGAGAACAAAAACAATCTGTAACCTACAGCTGTAACCATTTTTAAGCAGTACTGTTCCATTTGCTCTAAGTTAAGGAGAAATTACAATGCTTATTTCCAGTTTCTGGACAGAGGGTACTGGAGGGGTGAGAGCCAGTTCAGTGGAACTGGGGTGTCAGCTGCTCTGATTCTGCTTTGAATATATTTTACTCAAAATTTCAACTCTCACATATTATTTCTTGCATTGCCCCTCTATCTAAAACAGATGACTCAATGCCAATTTAACAATAAATATCTTCTGGGAGAAATTCTTAGCAGCTGCTTCACAATCATGCTTTTTTCCTCTTTGGCATTAAGGGAGCATAAACACTTATTAAAGTTTAACAGGGAAAGTAAAATTGAAGATTAAAATAATGTCTAATTAGTAGCTATAATACTTATCTTTCAGGTTCACAACACAAAGCAATTCATAAGAATGATTATTGTTATCCCCATCTTACAGAGAAATGAAGTGAATTAAATGATCTGCCTTATGACACACTTAGTGTTAGAATTCAGAGCTGGCTCCCAGTTCTGTGCTGTACCAACTAGGTCACATTTAGCAATATACAACTCTTAAATATTTCCAGTTCTACATTCACCAATATCTGGTATCTCAATATTTCTTAAATTTTTTTTTCTTCAGTGATACATTACTTTAGCTGTGTTAACATTATATCAGCACAATATACAGATTTTTTATTTTTTTTTAAAAAGGGAATTATTTCTCACTTGACCCTTGATGTGAAAAGTTACATTTTTCCACTGGAATCAGTTATTGCAGTAGCAGTTAAATCACACAATATATCCATTGCTCCAGTTCAAGGGCGAGTTGGTAAGTGACAGGACAGAAGAATTAGAGCCAAGAGAGCTGGTGTTCTCTGCAGGGGGTGGAAGGATTTGCAGTCCATCAATGAGATTCATGCACATACAACCACCCACTGAGATCACCCTCCAGTGTGTCCTTCCTCCAGTCAAAAGGCTGAGCCTCTTTTTAAGTGAATACACATTCAAGAACAGTCAAAGTTCTTGTCCAAATTGCAAATACTCGTAACTCGATCACTACTTCTCAAATGTTCACCATTTTGTTAAAAACGGCATTAAATTAAAGAGGCTGAAAGAGAACTTCAAAGATGTGGATTTCAATAATCAAAAGCAGCAGTGTGAATTTAGTCCAAATGTTCTCAGAAAAGTACATAGCAGGGTAGTTCAAAATTAGAACAATTTCCATCCCCAGCCTAGGACTCATTGACCTGACACCTGCTCATGCCCAGCAGCCCAAGCTGCTGAAATCAGTCAGATCCACAAGAGAAAGGTGTAAGTTTTCTCCCAAGGGAAGACACTCTATCACAAAACAGATCTGTTTAAAATAGAGTAGGAGGGACGTGAAATAAGCTACAAGAATCTCTCTGGCACTGGCAGGGAACAGTGTGAACTCTAACTCTGCTACAGCCAGGTTATGTTGTTTAAATGATGGAAGAACCGGGACATTATTAAGGAACAAAGTAAGAGTAACATGTTCTGTTTGCAGTTTCGGTGTGAGGCTTCTGGAGGTTAGGCTAATTAACAAAGGAATACCTTTCCTCAGATCATTAAACAATGTTGTTTAAATTTCACTGTATCTCTTTACCCACCTTTCAATGTCTCCTTTTGCACATCACCAAGACATTCTTGCTGTGGTGGTGGTTTCTACAATGCGGTTCGAACATATCCATCAAGTTAACATTGATTTGCATTCTTTTATTAAAGAATGATACCCCAAAGCCTTTGAATTATTAACTGATAAAGTATTAACACCTCAGGGGAAAGGGCTTTTTTCTTCCACAATAGGCCTTCTTCCTCTGAAGCAGCCAAGGAAAAACAAAACCAGCACGGAATTACTCACCACACTTTATGTCTAATGTTTGTTCATGGTTACTTTGTAAAGGTTATTGCATTACTCTATCTATAAATACTAATTTAACTTTAGAATTAATCTGCAAAATTTAATATCTAATTCCAATCCCCAGATAATATTTAACATGCAATTAAATAATTAAATGTTAAATTAATAGTCAATTAAAATTTAATAATTGATCCTGATTTATCATCCTAAGAGTCCTCTCATGATTTCCTATTTCTACAGGTGGGATAAAAAATTGAAGTTCTACTAACTCATCACTAGCAAAAGACAGTCCCCAGTGCGGAATATGGATGGGAGTAGAAAAGAGTAGGTCAGCATTTCTCATAAGAGTTTTTCCTTCAGCAAGTAAACTTAATTGCATAAAATTAAAATGTACTTTGTAGCAAAATATGTACTTCCTTCAGCTTCAGACAATGAGAAAATATTAACTAATGTAAGACATGATTTATTTTATTTTAACTTATGGTGAAGAGATAATCACTGAAAAAAGGACCTGGAACCAGTCCTGCCACTCTTGCAAAGCTGATCCAGGTGAGGTGTGCTGAGGTAACAAGGCTGTACCTGAGTAAGGATCTCCTACAGGGTTTTATCCTTTCCTGCTATAACTAGAGCTAGGTTGGGTACGAGTAGTGACTGATCTACATTATCTACTTAAGGATAATTGAACTACATCACTTTGTTGCTACTGAGTAAGAAAGTTTCTGGTAGTTTTAGCTCATTCTTTAGCAGCACATCTCAAGACATACTGAAGAAATGAGCTAATGAGTTATCTCCCAAAGCTCTGCTTCCAGTTCACAGAATATTCTGGGTTGGAAGGGACCCATGAGGATCACCAAGTGCAGCTCTTAAGAGAACGTGCCATGCAGGGACCAAACCCACAGCCCTGGTGCTATTGGCACCATGCTGTCAGCACAGCTGGTGGTTTCATAGCCCTTCCATAACTTTAATTACATGTCCTTACACCTCCATCATTAATCACTACGATATAAAGGACTCCATGTTCCTCTTCTGTGCTTGTACAGCCCCCTGTTCAGAGGGCCTCTGATTGAGAATGGAGACCCTCAAATGTTGCCACAGAGTAGATTTTAAAAACCAGGTCCACAAGGTCCTGCACTGACTGCTTGTTGTAGCTGCACACACACTTGTGGGTTTAACCTGGAAATGTAGGAGAGTCCTGAAAAACAATCTGTTCTCTCATATGGAAAACATTTTTGGGGGACACAATGCCAGGACAGTTAATGTTACCTATAGCCCCTTCTCTGACTAAAACGTTCCATTTTTTTGTAAAGTGCCTGTGACATCAAATACTTCTAGGTAGTGGGAGGCCAATTTTCAAGCACAAATATTTGAATAGAACATCCAGATTTTATATGCAGAGAGGTAGGCGTAAATGCCTGAATGTGCAATTGTTTAGGCATAAAATTGGCTATTGAGTTTTATTGCAAAATTCCAATTTCAACTGAACTGTAAATTCAAATAATTAAATTCAAACTTCAAAGCCTCTTCTGCTTTTTTCCAGTGATACTCCACACAAGAGAATTTTTTTTCCTTAATGATGGCTGAAAGAAGGAGTTTATCCAAGTGTGTTCTGAAGTTACTGTTTAAAGAACTCCTGTTTACAGAGATTACTCCTTTCTCACGTAGGAGCTAAAGGCTTACCTATTACCAGCTCAACCCAGTAGGTAGGGCCAGCTGGAAAAAAATTATGCTCAAGACTTCTTGCAGGCAGAAGAACAGGCTGAAACCTGCTGTTTTGAGGTTTAATCAGTTCTGCTTATTTACTGCACTGCTTTGTTTTGCAGGTACTTCAACAGACACTGTTTTTTTTCCAGAGGTAAATAATGCAGTGTGACAGCTGCACCTGTGCCATTATCATAGAGTTAGCCAGAAACTTATTTATGAACATTTTGATATTTCTTTTGACACGCTGAAGGTGGGCATATGCACACAAAATATTTCTAACAGATATTCATGGTAGTGGAGACTATTGTGAGTGGTGATAAAATAACCAGGTAAGAAAAACAACATGCTTTCCTCCTGTATTGTAATGGTTGTAATACTGAGAAACAAGTTCTTAAATGATGCAGCAAATTCAGAGATGTTTAGAGTCACAATTTTAAATTTTATGTATTTTACTTTTTGACCCAAGACTTTACTGGTTACCTTTAATTTATAGCTCTTAAAGAAGCTAGATTATAAGAAAGGTATTTGGTCCTTATTTAATTTCAAGAAATGAAGAATCTAGGGAAGGGAAGCAAGTAGCTAATTCCCTTCTCAGCTTCAAAAGCAAAAAGTCTTCAGTTATGTGGCTTCTACTTAGCCCCAAGGGTTTGAATACCTCTACTCTTTTGGGACTTTGAAAGCTTGTTTGTACCCTGGATGACTGAGCTTTGTCCAGGCTTCTGTCAACTTTGTGATGTGTCTGCTTCCCCATCTTCTCATCTGGTCTCTGCCAATTCATTTTATTTTATGTATATTCAGAATGCTGCTTTTTGATCACATAATCTTTTGGCATCCTTTCCTATGTAAGTTCATTTTCGAGGGCATTCATGGATTATGTCACCCTGTACTCTCAGCCTTCTAAGGCAGGACCTACCCAAAATACTAAATTTTAAAACACCTTTGACCAAACTCCATGCCACCCTGCATGTGGGAGCTGCTCATTCACTAAACTCATGTTGTTGTCATTCAAATTCTCTCCTTAAAACCTTCCTTTATTCTGATGCTAATGGAAAAAAAATACTATTAGGCAACTGGAGTGCTCCCAACAGCTTGATCTATTGCATTGACTAATATTGCTTCATTATAGCCTGACATCCCTCCTCCTGCATGTATTAATCATCTACTCTTTGAGGCAAAGTGTTCTCTCTGCAGAAAATCTAAGTTCTTTAAATAATGAGGTTATGCAACACCTACATGGTGTGATGTATCAGTTGTACAGCCGCTGCTACATGAGCCTAGAGTCTATAGTGAAAGAAATAATTTGCTAGTTTCACATCTAGCTTGCTTTATATATCACAAATTCCACGTTGCAGGTCTGGTTTATATAGTAAATATTTAAATCTGAGAAGCAAACATACCTGTTTTTTCTTTCAGTGCCAGCTAAGGAGTGGCTGTTCAGACTGCTCATGGTTGCTGATCTATCATTTATTATTCACTTTTATTTTGTTGTTTCTCTCTGCTGAAAATTGTAGCAATTACTATGTTCATCAACTACATTGATGGAAATCAATGGAGATTCCTTATGGTTGTCAAAGAAGTTGGACTGTCTGATTTCCATGGAGTAGACAGCAATTTCCTCATCATGGCATGTGAGGATATTTTTTATACCTTTTGATTTCATACATGAATGTGTTTGTTTAAATGCAATAGGCAAACGTTCAGGGGAGGCAAATTGGTGGGAAGGGCTTTAAATTTTTTTTTAAAAATTAAAAATTTAACATAAGTGTGGAAGTGGATTCTTGGAGAAAATGGAGGATGATACCACAACATGGCAGGAATATCCCACTGACTTCTGATGGAGGTTTTTGAAGCTCAGACACCTCTGGTGATGGAAGGAACCCTGGAGGAAGCACAAGGTGAGCACCATGAGTTTATAGTAAACTGAATGAGTCAACAGCTTCTTTGAGTACTTTCCGCAGTTTTGGTCTTTTCCTCCCACACGCTCTGGTGGGAAAGTCTTACAGTAGAGGAGTATGTGTGTCTTTTTGGGTTGCTGCTGAACACCATCAACCAGATCATGTCATGTTCTCTGTTTAACTCCTTGGCTCTCATTGGGAATGGTTTTAAACTGAAAGGCAAGAGGTTTAGATTAGATGTAAGGAAGAAATTCTTTCCTGTGAGGACAGTAAGGCACTAGAACCTTTCCAACCCAAACCAGTTATGATTCTGTCACCTTGCCTTGTTATTTTTAAGAACACAACATGTCTCATGTTAAGGCATGAGATGCTGGAAGCCATTTGCTTTTAGATGCAACTACACGCCCTCCATCAAACACAACTGGAGTGCCTCCACAGCCTGCCATCCTCGCCAGGAACCTCGGACACGTTGTTATCTTGTGATGTTTCACTCTGTGCCCTAGCCCCAGCCCCGCAGCACCTTCCTGCCCCCATTCCCCTCAGCATGACAAGATGGCGGCCTGTGGGCCTCCCGCAGGTGCTGGTCATGCCCCCTGCGCATGCGCAGAGACGCCCCGCAGGTGCCACCGCCCCCTGTGCTATATCTGAGTACGCCGCGAGCCGCACGTATAAGGGGTCGTATCACACCCTCTGGCCTCGCTTCGATCCCTCCGCCGCCTCTAAAGGCAGTTCCTATAGCTGGAGGCTCGGCGCTCCCGAGGCAGGAACACGGACCTAGAGAGGCGCCGCGGCCCCGAGCGCGTTCGTGCCTCCCCTGGGGCTCGGCTGCGGGCGCTCCCCGGGCTGGCCCCGAGGGACTCCTTCCGTCGAAGCTCAAGCGGAAGGATATATCGTTTTTATTTTTTATCCGCCATCTGCTGAGCAACGGTTTCGGGGGTGTGGTCGGGCACCCGAGCCCCGCCCCCTCGGGCCAATCGCGGCGGGAGACTCGTTGCCGGCCCCGCCCCGCTGACGCCGCGCAGCCAATAGGGGTGCGGGACGGGGGCGCGCGCACGGGTGAGGGGGTGTGAGCGCGGCGCGGCACCGACAGTGTCGCTTGGCCGCGGCGGCGGTCGGGGCGGGGGGGTGGAGGGGAGCGGGACCCGTGCCCGGTGTGACTGCAGGGTGCGCCGGCAGCGAGGCCGGGGGGGAGCAGGTGAGGGCAGGGACAGGGCTGGAGGTCTGCCCGGGTGGGCAGGCTGGGGTGTTGGTGAGGCGGAAGGAGCTTGGCCTGGCCGCCTGCTCCCTCCCTTCGGCTGTCGCCCGGCGCTCTGGCTCCTCGGAGGAGGAAACAAAGAGGCGGCGGGGGTGGGAATGGCCGGGAGCTGCGCTGCAGCCATTCTGGAAATACCTTCTGGTGTTTTCTTCCACCCACCCCCCGCCGAGTAGTGATTAACAGGACCGTGGGCGGAGGGGCGACCTGTGGGTGTCCGGGGGTCCGGCTGGAGCCGCTTGGAGAAGCGGGGGGGGCGGCCGGGAGAGGAAGGAGGAAGCTCTCACCGCCCTGCCCTGTGTGTTTCTCTCCTCCTTCCGTCGCTTTCCTCGCTGAAGGCCTCCCGATGAGTTAAAATGGTGCTGAGGCTCGAGGGGAGCTGGTCGCTGCTCGTAGGGAAGAGGTTCCTCTGCCTGTCGGAGGAGGAGGACAGGACGTGGGACGCCAGCCTCATCTCGGAATGGCCCTGGAGGTCGGGCAGGATCCGGGCTGTGTCACACACGGACATATCCAAACAAGACCTGAAGGTAACCGGGAACTTTCAGAGAGACCCGCTAAATCGAGCGTGTGAGTGGGGAAGTTGGTGTGGGTGTGTGTACTCGTTTGTGCACATGCTGCTCTCGGGGCAAGAGGAAACAGCGTCTTGGCCAACACGTTTGGAAACGTGCACCCCTGCCCAAGTCCCCGATGTGCTTGTACTAATGCCGCAAATTATCTCTAACTAATTATAATTGTGCTTTCTTCCACCGGCATTTTGAAAAGCAGGTTTTTACCGCACCCACTGTGCCTGTGGTTTATTTCCTATAGGTAGTTTGAGGACTTGCCAGTTGTGAACAGGTTTTTGCTCCCGGAGTTGAAACCGAAGCCCTTCAATGTTGTTGGGGTTGGTGACTTTTCTTTGCAGCAGCTGGTCATGAACAAGTACTTAGGTTTTACAGTCCTACTAAATTCATGCCTGGTGTTGGCGGTCTCTCGGACTTTTCTTACATGGTGGCCTCTTCTTATTAATGATTACCAAGAGGTTTTTTGAGCGCATAGTTATTGCAAGCGTGGTGTAATTGGTTAGCTTTGTATTTTGTGTGGAAGTCAAGCACTGTTTAGGGTTTGGCTGTGAAGTTGTTCAGGGGCTTTATTTTGCAGCTGTAGTGATTAAAATATTCAGCCATATCTGGGCACTTACTAGAGTGTAGACTGAGCGCTTACTCCCCAAGCACAAAACTCCATTGTAGCAGCGGCATCTTGAACGTTGTGCTTGTTTTTACAGAAGACTTCGATGGCTGTCCTGTGACAGCAAGAACAGCACCATCTTTCCATTTTAACTGTCTCCTTTCCTCTTTTTGGTAAATGAGAACGTAGTGACCTCTGACTAACTGAAGAAGCACCCCTTCCTGGTGAAACAAAACGAAACTTTGGATGTTTCTAACTCTTTCTTGAAAGCGTAAACTTTGTTATGGGCTTGTTGTTGTGGATCGCGGCAGGGGTGGAGCTTTGTCCATTTTTGGGCGCGGAGCTGTGCCCCGTGCTGTGCTGGTAGTGAGGAGGAGGTTCTTGCTGCAGCAAACTTAGGGACTTTCTCTGCAAAGGAGAAGTAGCAGGTGCTGATGGGGGCTCTATTGTGAGCTTTGTAGCTGGTTACGGTTCTGCCAGAAGCAATTGACTTGATGTGTTTTCCAGTTGAAGTGTTAAAGAAGTTGCGGAGTGGGCAATGGAGGTGTGGAGAGCTTTGTACCAAAACACACCCCATTTTCTTTCCTCTTGAAGCTCTGTGCAAGCATAATAGACTCGAAATAATAATGGACTGAGAGGGAGGATTAAGTATTTCTCCCGTAAAAGAGTAGAAGTATTTATTTCAATTTTTATTTTGTATAGAAGGACTGTCCACTGCTATTGAAAGTATTTTCTCAACTCTGTTTTCCTGTGTGTGCAGTGTTGATGCAGTAGACAAAACAAGCCATTCTGGTTCTGGTTGTTACTTGCTTATCTCTTTCTTTGTTTCTGTGCACCTCAAAATTACTAAGTTCATTTCTGCACCCATTAGTTCTATGACTCCTGGCTGTGGTAATGCTGTTTATGTGCATGTTTTCACTTGCCTTTCCCCTGAGAGGGATGATAAAACAACAGGAAATGTCTCTGAGATTCACTCAACTGAGATTTCTGTGCTGTTTGTTAAATGTATTTATGCCAGGTTGCTGTATTCTTTGGGCATAAGAAATGATTTTTCCAAGAGTAGAGTCATCTACGAAGATGTTCTAATTCCTGTATTCAGGCCAAGTTGTATTTGTGATCTTTCCCAAAAATTTGCTGATCTCCCATGTTGCCTTTGAAATTAGGGTAATGCTATCCCAAAGACATTGGTCAAGCCATCATATTTTTGCCATGATATTGTTTTCCTGTTGAAAAATCTGTGTGGTTGTTTCTGAAATTCATAAGGATAAATAGCAGTTAAAAGCAGTTGGGAAGTGACCTTCACATTACATAATTTGATCACCTTTACTATCCCACTGTCATTCGTGCTTTCAATAAATTGACTAAAGTTATTCTTTGGGATTGATACTTTTTAAATGTTTCTGGAGAAAAACCAGCTTGTTTATTCCAGTGCTCTCAGAGTTTGTGGAAAATCCACGTGCCACTACTGTAGGCAGTCCTTTAGTTTTAGTGGACTTCTTAGGGGAGGATGTGATTTTTCCTGCTTGTAAACACCAGTGACAGTGTTAATGTATTTAACTATCCTTGAGCAGCATAAAACTTATTGAAATGGGAAGTTGCAAAGTTAAATGTAGATATTATTATTTTATGTGACAGTAACGATGCCAAACCAATTTACATTGACTGTTACTTATAAAATACTGGGTCAACCTTGGGTGCTTTACTGATTGCTTGGTGATGTGACAGGCAATAATCATGCTGGCATTATAAGTACATTTAATGATTTTTTTAGTTTTGAGCAAATTGGTGGGTTTATCTTTTCCATGTTGAATGTGTCTGAATTTTATAGGTTGTCACTCATTCACTTTGCTTCCTTTCTGTAGATCTGTGTAGAATTTGATGAGGAATCATGGGAGAAGAGGAGATGGATAGAAGTCTACAGCCGGATGATGATAGCATTCCTGGTGGAGCAAAAGCTGGTGTTGGCTGAAAGAAAAACCCAGTCCATGCCTCCTGTACAGTGGCCTGCAATGGCAAGTACACTCTTGGCTTGGTACAGTTTGGTTCTGCAGTTCCACCTTCTGAATACAGCATTATCACCAGTGTGAATTTCTCAAGTGCAGCCTCATTCCTGGTTGTCTTGGGAAGGGAGAAAATCTTGTTTGAGCTGACAGAGCTCATCAGCATTTGAAGGTGGTGGACACAAGGATGTATTTTTAGGACTTTGCTTCTCTCTTAAACCACTGTTCTGTACATTGTTAATTCATTCTCCCTGTAATCTCATGTTCTGTTTCTTCTTCCATAAAACTCCTCTTAGGAACAGAGAGAAAAAGTGTTAATAATAGGTTGCTAAGGATAGCCTGTGTTTTTTATTTTAGGTTTTTGATTCTGCCTCAAGTTAATGCTATGGTGATTCTTGATCCTGAGACAAAAATAATTCAGATTATTCTTACATGATGCTTGCCTGGCATGAATGATTTGTGAGATTTAGATTTTCTGTATGCAAAAAGCTGAGCCATACTGTACAAGGAGAGAACTAAGCTTTCTATACCTGCCATGCTTGGCTGAATAGGCAAATCAGCCAAGGGGGGAGGTGAACAGGGAGCATTTCTTAATGTATTCAGCCAGTATAGCTGTACTTGACTACTTTGGATATTGCTGCTCAAGAAAGTAGTGAGATAAGTGACGATGCAAACATGTAAACTTGCTGAACATGAGTTATGCTGAAGATGTAGTCTGTGTTTTAATACTATTAACTTGGCTAGGTATAAAGTGTGCATTGTAATTCATATTGCTGTGTTTAGCTGGTCTTTCATTCTTAAGCAAACTCAATCTAAGCAGATACTTAGTGGAAATAGCACTCAATAAAATGAGAGAGGAAGTGGAAATACAAATCCTTAATTTTGTCTCCTGCATTAGTATCAGAAGTTCCTTTGGTAGATTTTGCTGATAGCTTGTTCTGAAAACCTTCAAATTTAAACTTAGCTGTTGTCCATTTCCAAGTATCTGAATAGTTCTTACTGGATACTGGCCTTCAGTTTGGCCATAAGGTTTTCCTCTTAAAGTGTTTGATGTGTCAGTTCATGCAGGGTACATGTTTGAAAGCTCATTTAGCAAAGGAAGGTGTAGGATCAGATGTAGGCCAGTCTTGGATCTAGGCTTGGCAAAGAAGAGTTTTTCTCCATTTATCACCACATAGGGCAGGAAAACAGAAGTCACAGAAGTGGTGTGTGGATTAACTTATTTGGAACTTGATCATGACTTGTTCAAGTATATGGGAGAGTGTATTTGTGATAAATGGAGTAGCCTTGTATAAATCTTGTAATGCCCAGTTACTCCTGGAGAGACTCTTGTGCCTCCTCTGCCAGTGCTGTCCTAACTGAGGTGAAGACAAGACAGAGTATCTGGTTGGGTTTTTGGAGCACTGATTAAAAAAAGACTTTTTTCTATCAGAATGATTTCCTTTTTGTAAAAGGGACACAATTACACCTTTCAGGTAGGGAGGAATTAGTCCTGCCACTTCTGTTGTTCCAAGCTCCTGGGGCCTGTCCTCTCAGATCTGTTACTGTCACTAGACAAAATTTAATTTTGGACACATTGGGAAGTGTTCAGCTTTTAAAGGAAATTTCTTTCTTGTCTGTTCTTGAAGCCTTTTGATATACCTGAACACAACTTCATCATTGCACTGCAGTGTTACAACAGCTGTGAAGCTGTCCAAATCCTCACATGTGCCTAAATTAAGGTTTCAGTGTATTATCAGTGTTGCACAAGTTTTGAGAATTGCTGATGATAGCCACCTGCACTGAATTCCTAATTCATGCTGATATTTGAAATTAATTTCAAGTAGAGTCCAGTAACTTTCATTAGGTGTGTATTAGAAGTTTTATTGGAAACTAGCTTTGCTTTCAAGAGTTGCATGTAACTGTGATAACTTAACAGAGAAATAGGAACAAAATTAAAGTAATTTTTAAATGCAAAGGATGAATAATGAGATCTTGTTACTCTGTCTCTAAGAACATGTTTATCCCTTTTTTTAGACCTACAAGTCCTTAGTGGACAAAGCTGGAATGGGATCACTGGTTTCAGTGCGCTACCTGGGTGAAGAGAAATGTGTTTTTCTTTCTAAAGACCTTTTGACACCCATCAAGGTAATCTTGACTGGCATTGTAAAGATGAAAGTTGAATCTCTTATCTTGATTCTTAGGATGCATCAGGATAATGTAAACTTCAGATAGGTAAAAACTTGTAGTAGGTCTTTATTTCTGTAACTCATAAATATCAGTTCTGAATGTAATGTGTCTGATGAAAACCCTCTGGAGCTGATTCAGGAGAGGGTCACTTAGGAGAACTGGATGAGAGAGTGTGCTAGATTTGCAGGAATGTCTGGCATAAATCTTGCTATTTAACAGAAGCACATCACTGCTAATCATGAACAAATGAGGAATTGGGCAGAATGTAAATGAGTTGGTTGAATTACAGTCCCTCTATTGAGCACCACAGGAAAGTTTGTTAGTGAAAATTAGGTACAGATGGGTTTGAAAGAATTGTCTCTGGGCAGGCTTTTGGAAGAATAGTATCTGCTAAAGATAAAGAATTTATTCTTTTTAGAAAACTATTCTCAAGACCTGTAAACAATCTGAAATAGAAGTAGTAATGGTTGTCCCATGTTGAGACTGCAAGTAGTGCCATCATTTGTGTTCTACTTTGAATTGTTAACTGTCAACAAATACACAAATCCTTTAGAGAAACTGACAAGAGAATCACTAAGAGCCAAATTTGAGTTGTAGGTGATTGTCTTGCTTATGTTGGCTCAACAGCAGGGTTGGGATCTCTTTATGCAGAAGCTTTATCTCTCCACTGCAGTGGAAAAGATTGCTTTACTGGCATCTTGAATAACAGTTTATTGATTTCTAGTTCTTCCATTTTCTGCCTCTTAGAAATATCAGAGCAGTGCCTGGGACAAAAAGATAAAACTCAACCCCAAACCCTTTTCTTACTTGTGCTCTTTGAGCCTCAGGTGGAAACTTGCTCTGACCTTTCTGTTTCAGAATCAATTCTCATTCAAGCATTTGAGAGGAAAAAATAATGCACATACATTTTGCTGAAGAATTATGAATAATTTAAATGTAGCTTACTCTGTTTTCATTCATATAAACATTTTATAATGGTTTATTGAGATGGACTGGATCCTGGCATTATCATAAATAGAAACATAAAATATTTTCATTTGCATCTGCTCAGGACAAATATGCTGCTGCTTCTGAGAACTTAAAGTCCTATGTTAAGAATTGACAGATCAATTAAACTGATTGCTCATTAGCAGTGTAGTACAACAAAGCTGGATTATTTTCAGAACAATATTAAAGCAGACCTGGAGAGCTCACTTCAGTCTATCTTGCAGACTCCCTTGTTGCAAATTAGTGATAAAAAATTATCTACCTCAGTCCAGCATCCTAGAACTGATGGGGAACTGGTTTATGAGAACTGGATTTGTATGGATTATGCCATCTCATTTTTAAATATTGTGGGTTTTTGTTAAAGGCATTATCCTGAATGCAAACTTTTGTTCTCTTTTTTTCCTGAAATAGGATGTGGACAGTTCCAGGCTCTCTCTTAAGGATGATCAAAATGTAAATGAAGAAATTCAGGCTTTGGTTAAGAAACACCTTGATGAGACACGCTTGGTCCAAGGTACGAGCATACTGTGGAGCGGAAAACTGGCAATAAATGCTCCAGTCCAAAGGGAGATCCTTGCAGTGTTGGTTTAATTAATTGGTAATCTGTTCTAGGGGATAAAAGCTTCTTAAAAATAATGATTTTACTCTCAGAGCAGTGAGTGGAAAATGTGAAGGATTGTAGATGTTTAAGTTTCAAGTATTTTTTTTGAAAGAGTGAATATGTAATTTAGGCACATGCAGATGGCTTGGTACTTATGACATAGATCAAACTTGTAGCAATTCTCGAAAATTGAGTTGTTTCAAGTAACTTGATTTTTTTTTTTTGCAGTTTGTTGCTTCTTTATGAAAGCTTCCAGGGTATTGTATAGAGGCTTCCTTTTTAAGTCAAATTTTAAATTGTTGCTTTTGCCAGCCTTAAATTCTTAATTACTGGATTCATGCCACCATATTTGTAATTATGTGCTTGCATGTGAAGGGAGTGACTTTTTAAAAAAAGTAAATATTGCAGCTTACAGTCATACTGTAAGGACAGGAGAAATTAATTTTGATAACTGTGGTCATCTTCATGCCTCCTTTGTCTTAAGCTCCTTTTTTTCCCCAATTTTCTAGGTGGAAAAAATATCATTGGTTCAAAAATTAGGATTTATAGCCTGGACCCTTCTACTCAGTGGTTCACAGCAGTTGTTGTCAATGGTAATCCAGCTACAAGGACTCTAGAAGTCAACTGTCAGGAGGTAGGAACCAGTTGCAGTGGTGTACAAATGGATATGGGGAATAAGTGCAAACTTTTATTTATATCTCCACCAACACCATTTTTATTTCTGTCTTTACTGTAATCTTTAAACATGGGTATCAGTGTAGTGCAGAACAGTATAACCCAAAGTGTTTCTTTATGCTGCTGGTAGATTATTAAATAACAAATGTCTTTTTATGAAAGATGAGGGAGACCTTGAATTTTTATTCTAAGAATGAAGCAAACACGATCTTGGTTTCTTTGTTCTCTGTGCTGTGCAGACAGTGCTTTCAAACACCAGTTTGTGTTTTTATGCAGAAACACTGTCACACATGGTATGTTGTTAAATTCAGCTGGTATTCAAAGAACCTAGAAGTTAAGTGTCTAAGCTTAGTCCATACCACCCCATCTAAGATAAATATATTTGAATAGTTTCACCTCTCTAAATGGCTTCTTCTGTGTTTCTTGTCCTTTTCAAGATTCCAGCTTTAAAAACTCTTGATCCAGAATTAATTCATGTTGAAATCATATATGACAACAATGGAAAATGTGGTAAGACCCATTACCTTTTGTTCTTCAAACACTAAGTAGGTTATTTGTGGTAGACTAATCTTGATCACCTTCTCTTCCAGATAAATCAAAAAGGATTGGGGGTGTGAAAAGGAAGTCATCTGAGAACAGTGGAAGTGTTGATGCTAAACACACAAAATCTTCTCCTGAGGTAATGTCTTGCTCTGTTATATATGGCTGTTACATAATGATTATGTCACTTCTCAAAACATCTTAAATAAGGATTAGATTGGAAAGTTGAATGATAAATATAATCCCTTGGAGAGTGTGTTAAGTACTTTCAAACTTGTCTGGGCATGAATTGAACATCTTGCCTTGTGATAATTGGAGCAAAAGCTACTAAGCCTTGAATATTGGTGGTTTGTTGGGGTTTTTGTTTGTTTGATTTTTGTTCAATTGGGGTTTTTTTACTGTGCTTTTTGCCCCCTCCTTCTGCTTAGGAGTTGGTCTGCCTGGTCATATATTCTTGCAGTGGGAGAAAACAAAGGGAGTTGTGAAGTTTATAACCTTTGCTTTTCATGTTCTTTCTTTAACTATTTTTTGCATGAACCCAAACCCTTCAGCACTTGGGTGCTTCAAGGATTCAAGCTGCACAAGCAGCTGTTGAAGGTTGTTTCAGTACAGAAAGGGGATGTGACTTTTCTAGTATTCTCATGTCTACTTTTAATTCTTTTGTGACCTTCCAGGTATCACTGAGAGATTAAGTAAACTCTCCAAGGTCAAAAGACAGTCTGGGTAACTTAAATGTAGAAATGTGAATGAAAAATCATGGCTTGGCTGAAGAGCAGTACTTCAAACTTGCCCTGTAATTTTTCCCCAGTGTTTCAGGCCCAACCCTGCATTTTAGGTGGAAGTAGCCAGTCTTCATGAAGTTCTGGAATGGGAGGGAGGGGGTTGTGTTCTGTGTAGAGTCAGCTGTGCAGATCTGGCTAATGGCTGGATATTGCCATTAGGAATTTTTAACAACCTCACAAAGAACCAGCATGAGGTAACAAGCACAGGATAAGAGCCTCAATGAAGGAAGTGTCCTATCCTGTACTTTCTGCTGAGTAAGAGCATGCAGCAGGGCAGCATGGAGTGGCAAAGGATTGCAGTCTTGTGTTTCCACAGCTCGTGCTTGGGTACCTTTAGCAGTTTTTGGTGCTCAGTTTACCTTCCTTCAGTTTTCTGCATAATTCAGCCATTGAGCAGCGTGCTTGACACACACAAAGCTGCTCTGTATTTCACATTCCAAATGCCCTGCTGAAGAATTACCATGACCTGAATTCATAACTTGTTTTGCCATAGTTTTTCTTTAAAGCAGTGAAGTTATTTACTTCTCATTTTCCAGTCTGCCTTCCTTCAAAGGACTGGATCATTTATCACTTTTGTACTCTTTGGGAAATGCCTTGCAACCATTTTTTCAAAGTGGTTACAGTGAGTGTGCTTTCTAGTAAGGAAACCAGAAGCTATTTGTTACTCTCATTTTGGTGAATCTGAGTATGTGGGAGTGATAGCTGAAGCCATGTTCTTTGTTAATAATATGTGATAGTACTGATTTCTTGTGTGGAGTTAATTATCTGCAGCATTTTTGAGAGCTTGACTTGGTGCCTGACAGCTGTGTAATACCAAAGCAAAAGGGAAATATTTTGGAGCTGATGCTAACGAGCCTGCAGTGTAACTTCCCAGCAGTAAATGGGACATGTGGGAGTAAAATATGAATGTTGGAGCTAGGGAAGGACCCCCACAGAAAAGCTACTAAAGACACTTGCTAATTTAGTAGGCCTGTTGTATTCCTAAATGAATTACAGATTTCTTAGGATGGTGATTTAATCAATGTAGGATTTCTTTACTTAACACTTCCTGGAATTCTGGTGCAAAGATTTTCTTGCTACAAGAAAGTTCACATCTAGATCTTTAGTAGTGCTGTCAGACTTTGCAGTTTTGATTTTTCTCTGGGATTTTCAGCAGAGCTCAGAAAAGTGTTTCTGACTGCCAGTTACTTTAGAAACATGTTGCACTGACAGTTACCAACAGCAGAGCTTTCTGTCTTCCTTTCCACTTGCTTGATACATTTCCCCCAAAAGGTTTGTTGTTAACTGGGGGGAAATTAATTAGCAGGAACAGTTTTTCATGGAACCTGTAAGGTTTAAAAGGCACTTAAAAGACTTTCCACCTCATCAATGGAGTGACCTTTAGCTGGCTTTATTAAACATGGTAGGAAGAGTATTAGTATATTTTTCCTTTCAGGCTGAACCTTGCAAAGCCATAACTTGTTATCCTGAATTTTCCTAACTGTTAAAATCTCCTTTGCAGGTTTCTCCCAGTCAGGGGCATGTGCAGTCAGTACCAACTGTGCTGGGTGAAGCACTGCTGGGATGTACTCCTGCAAATAAAGACCAAAGGCACCCAGGCCTGCCCCTGCCAGCCAACTCACCACCCAACCTTGGTGCAGAAACTCCTCAGGGGTAAGGAAGCAGTTTCATGCCTATACAGATGTTTTCCCTCCAGAAATAATTCTGATTCTTAGCCAAATGAACTCTGAGGTCATTTTAAAGAGCTGTAGTAACTACTCTTCTGTAATACCAGCATAGAAAAGTGTTAGACTTGCTTCCCCTGGATATTTAATTTACTTCCTAATGCCATGTTCTTAATTATCTTTAAGGAAGTGGCCCTTCAGTGTCCCAGGCTAGTGTCACTGCTTCATTATACCCATCTGTAAATGGATACACAGGTGTGGTGCCTGCTTTGTCAAATGCATTCCTTCCCTGCCCCCAGGAAAACCAGAACAGGTTCAGGCAGGTGTCTGCTTTCTTGCAGACCAACTACAGGTCCTCAGTAATATTTCTGTTGAACACCAGTGCGTTTGAACTTTTGTTAACCCCAGTTCTGTCACAAAATGGATGTAATGGTAGAAACAGAGGAACAGGAAAACTCAAATTTGAAGTGCTAATAGGAGTTTTTCTACTGGTTTTGCCTCTCTCATATGCTGAATATGGAAAATACAACTTTTTGAAAGGTTCTTTTGTGAGAGAGGTTTTACAGTCTCTGGCATACTGACTTGTGCTGCCAGTTAGAAGTTTTGAGAATCTTTCCACAGACATGCAAATGAAATGCATTTGCTTATTCAGCAGTTGCATGGAGAAGATGAGAAAGCAACTATTTAATTGTGAAAGAAGGTAGTGGAGTAGCAGCAATACCCAAATTGTGTATGCCTACCTAGGGGTAGAGCTTTATTGTTCTAACTCTTAAAAAAAAAAACCCAGATAAACCACCTGAAAAACGCAGACCTATTCAGCCTCACACAAAATTTAAAATACTCATACATCAGAACTCAAAGCACATAATTAAATAACTAAATTTCTTCTTTCAAGCTTTAAATGTGGCTAGATTGAGTAGCTGAGGCTCTGGTTTGTTTGGCATGTTTGTGGGGTTTTTTCCTAATTATTGCATGTTGTGTTTCAGCACATGTAGACGAAGCTTACCGGAAACTCATCCTTCCTGTCTTAATACTGGAGTCAAACCATTGACGGAAGATCTGACAGCCTTTCCTAAAGTGGGGTTCATGTCTAAAGAACAAACACAAAATCCCAGTGATCAGAATGGTAAATACACCTCTTTGAAAACCTCAAGATCTTCATCTTTGGCTGATTCAGCTAATGAAAAGGGAACCAACCTGAAGAATACTAATGACCCTTTTATGAAGGCCACAACAAACTTTCCCAAGGAATGCATTTCCATAAAACAGCTGCAGCATCACAACCCTTCCATAGCAATACCCAGAGGCAGTGGCACTGTTGAACTGCAGCGAACTTTAGATTGCAGACCCTCAACCTCAGATGCTCACCTTCTGTCCTTCAGTGAGTGTGGGGTTAAGTCACAAAGCAGCTGCAACAGCCACAGCAGCCACAAAGGAAACAAGATTGATGAACTTGCAGACATGGAGTTTTTTATTAGAAGAAATTCAAATGAGATTCTTTATGACAAAAGTGAAAGTGAAAGCTTTTGGACTGGAAGTGCCAAGGTCCAGGATAATAGTAAGTGTTTTGAAAATTTCCTGTTATTTGAAAGTCCTTGTAATTTCTGTCTTAACTACTTAGAAGTAGGTAATTTGTTACATATGCAAAATCAGTAATTTAAATTGTGTGAGTAGGTTAGGATTTTGAGTCATTTGTATGTTGTTTTATGATGAGAATGCAATAAACTAGAGAAACACCCTTTCCTGATAAAGGGGAAGGACAAATCAATAATTTTTAGAAGTAAGTTGTTATAAAATGTATGCACGAACAGAACCCATCCACCACCACCAAAAATTAAAATCTGCTCAGCCCCAAAACCACCCACCTTGTTTCTCTTTTCCATTTGGTGAGCTCTTCAGCTTCTCACATGGGACAGGAGGGGAAAGGCTGTGGTGGTTTGAGCTGGACTCCTGGTGTCACATGTCCTGCTGTAAATCAGTTGGTATTGCTGATTGTTCAGGATTCTGGGAATCTCCCTACATACCCACCTCTTTTTTTTTCTATCTCCTGTTGCTTGGTCTTGGATTACCATGTGCTATTCCATAATTAGCGTGGATACACAGCCAGCCAAGCAGTCACTGTTGTGTCCCCTGCAAGGCCTCCCTGGCAGTGTAGGAGGAAGGGAAATGTTTGGCATCTGTTATAGTAAGATGCTGAAAGCTGTTGCATCACGAAGAGGGAAAATGGGGCTGAGAAATGGCCAGGTTGTACTCTGTCTCCATTTCTTGTGAAATACGGTTGCTGCATGCCCTAATCTGCCCTAATCTTCCAACTCTGGCGGAAGAACTTCTTTAAAAGCAGATGTTCTTTCAAAATGCTTCTCTGTGAAAAAGTGAAAGAGCTCTTAAACTTGGGTCCACAGACTGTGCGACTCCACTGGAACTGCAGCTTGAGACAGTTCCTGCTGACTGGGGAAGAGGTTTCTGCCAACTGCAAATATTTTTAGCATAACTTAGTTTCGATGTAATGTGAAACTTACAGGAAAAATTGACATGGATCTTCCACTAAAATACATTTGCTGGCACCTCTGTGTGAAAACCCAAGGCTTTTCTAATCCTGGCTGCTCTTCCCTGCAGTAGTTGTTCGCAAGTCCATTTTATCTGATGCTGCTAAAGTGAAGAAGCTGCAGCAGAGTGGAGAGGCCTTTGTGCAGGATGGCTCCTGCAATAACATCGCCCCTCACCTGCACAAGTGCCGGGAGTGCCGCTTGGACAGCTACCGCAAGAACAAGGAGCAGAGAGACTCCACCGTCTTCTGCCGCTTCTTTCACTTCAGAAGGTAAGAACAGTTTAGATAAACACCTTGGAATTCCTTAAATGTGAAAAAAAACCAGGATTACTGGGCAATTGTTTGGCCAGAATGGTCTCCTGTAGGTCTCTGTTTCAAAGCTGTTGAATGCTGGTGTTCAGCTATAAGACCAATGTACCCGACTGATGAGTGGCTGCCTATGATTTTTTAGCCCTTAGAAATGATACAATTGCTTCATTTGTGCAGAAGATATTTTGGCAGGACTTAGAGTTCTTTATTTTGCTGTTCTGGGCTGAGTGCCAGTAGGATAACATGAATTTAGTTTGAGTGCTGCAGCTCAGTAGAATTGGAGATACTAATGAGAGGGTAGATTCCATGCAGGTTTCCCAAAGTTTCGTGGTTGGACACCTGAAATGTTAACCATGAACTCACAGCCGTGGAAGAGTTGCAGTAAGTGGCTATGGGCTTTTAAGCTTGCTATGGAAACATTTAATCTGTGCACCCACTAGAATTCAGTTTTGTGGTTAAACATTTAAATAAATACAGATGTGCTACTAATCTGTTACTTATCCTCAGATTAGAGATTTTACCATAGTAAATCTTTGTATAATCTGATATGTGAGACCAAAGTAACAACAGGCTATGTGAATTTGTCTCTCAGGGTAACAATCCAGACTTGCAGTGCAGTTCAAATCAGATGAATCCTTTGGTTTAGAACTTGAAACTGATGGAACAATATGTTTTTATTGAATGTGAAATTCGCCAAATCTGGAGATGGCATTTGTCTGATGTTTGTCAGCTGCCAGCACATGCTCTTGTGGCACACTTAAGACTACAGCGAGCACATGTTGTCATCAGAAGTCACCTTTTCTCTCCAGCATTTAGTAAAAATGTTCCTAAGCAGAACTCTTCATGTTTTGCATTTAAGACACCACTAACACTATAGATCTCATTCTTTCCACCTACTCAGAATCACTCAAGAAGATACCTTATTCAAATTTTGCTTGATGCTTTTTGACAGCTGCTTCCAAATGAATTGTTTCTGAAATATATTCTATATTTAAGGCATTCTAACTTCCCTTGAGAGTTATGAAGTCCTAGATAAAATTATTGCTGTTGCCATCTCTAGATGTGGCCTTAATTCCAGTGCATTTTAAAAATGGTAAACCTGATTTGGTTTTGTGTGAATAAAGAACCACTTGTTGTAAGTAGATTTCCTGACTAAAAACCTGGATGTTTTCAGTCTTTTTTTCTTTAGAACAAGCAGTGCATTGAACATGCTTAATGCTAGTGACCAGTATGTTTACCTGTGTCTGTTGTAACCTTTGAGTAAATTCATTGGCATACAATACACTCATTTGCAGCTCAAGCATTGACTGATTGGAATGAATTTAAACCAGTACAGTGTTTGAGGTGATGAGGGCTTTTTCTCCTTTTCCCCTTTTTTCATCAGGCTGCAGTTTAATAAACATGGGATACTGCGTGAGGAAGGCTTCTTAACTCCAAATAAGTACGACCCTGAGGCTATCAGTCTGTGGCTACCTTTATCCAAAAATGTTGTGGGTCTAGATCTGGACACAGCAAAGTACATCCTTGCCAACATTGGAGACCACTTCTGCCAGCTGGTGATATCGGAAAAGGAAGTCATGTCAACGATTGAGCCACACAGTAAGATCAACTAGTACTGAAATCATCTGTGTTTTCACAGCTTTACATGATGCTTTAAGCCTCTGTGTGAAAATTAATTGCATACACTTGGAAATATCATATAAGACTTGAGTGTCACCCTGCTCAGAGAGGGAATGGTTAAGAGCCACTGTGAACCAGTGTCAACAACTCTGTTCCTCACAGGGAGGGAGGGAAAGGGAAGGGTAATTCCACTCCTCTTTGTCAAAAGTTGTTTCTCAATTTATCGAATTACTTTTCCTGTTACAAAGTGTAGAAAAAAAAATTCAGTAAACTACCAGATAGCTGACAACAAAATCTATTCTTGGCATGAAAATGAAGTAAAGATTTTACTTGCACAGGTTCTGTTAGATTGCTTTGGTGCTATTTTATTGAAAGTACATCATGGACCTAATGCTGTCTATCAGTAAAAGAGATATTTTAGAAGGGATTGTGTGCAGCCCTACTGGACATAGACCAGAGAGGTGCTGGTGATGGGGTAACTGATTGGGGAGGTTAATTAGTGTAGACAGGGCAAACTTAGCACTCCCAAACACTGGGGTTTGGCCACAGTAAAGTATTTCTGTAGCAAATGTGAGCAGACAAATGGGGAAGTCTGCAACCTTGCGTAATCTCTTCTCGGAGTAGAATGACTCCTAAACTGTATTTGTTTTCTGGATTTTTTAGTGCATGACCAGAGTACAGCACAGTTTAGGAGGTTGCTACTGTCTGCTGTGTTTGGGGAGTGTTGACATTAGATAAAGATCCTCTCAGTTTGGCAGTCAGTTCTCTGTTCTGAAAGAAGAAAAAAAGCTGAATAAGCTTGAATGCCCTTCAGAAGTGGAGGGAAGACTTGAGATATTGCAGAAATACTCGCTGTGGAGGTCTTACCTTGGGCTACTTGAAATCTGCAAACTTTGCTCTTCTCTTGACCTGCCACATGTTCAGGCCTATGCAACCAAATTATCTGTAGCCAGAGTGAGATGTATAGACTGGAATACAGAAACACTTCTGGGAGGGTGAAGCTTTGGGTGAATTTATGAAACAAAGGGAAGGTGTGATGTTTTTAATAGCAGAGGATGCATCTGTTGGCATAGCTACCAGAATCATCCCTTACTTGAAAATCACAGACATATGAGAGTTCTGGAATAGGCTTGAAAGGAGCATAATCTCATTAATTCATCTTTGATTTTATTGCCCTGACTAGTGATAGTAAGGGAACTGATTTTCATTAATATGGAGGTTATTTTGAATGCCTTGGGCGGGAAAGAAATAATTTAAAGTCTGGCTATGTGGTGTTCCTTGAACAGTTCGGTGGGAGAGTGCTCACTTTGATGCCTTGTCAGCACAGGAAAAAGGGAGATTCTTCTGTCACCATGACTTGAAGTTATGGTAAATTTAAGTGTATTATCCCTGTGAAGTAAAAGACTGACCAGTGTAGAAAGAACAGTTTGTTAGGTCACGTTGTTTCTTGGCCATCAAGTGCCAGAAGGAAACAGGATCGAATTACAGAGAGGAACCAAAAAGTAGGAAGAGTAGAAAGGGGGAAGATTCAGAAAAGATAGGAAATGGCATTCAGAAGATAAGAAACAGTCATCCTGTTTGGGGGAAATTGGAGAGTTGACCTAGAAAATTATAAATATAGTACATGTTTTTAAAAGGCGGAGAAGAATGGTGATATTTAGACCTGTGTCTCTTGGAAGAATTCTGAAGCAAGTAGTCAAACAATTTTTACCTCCTACTTAAGAACAAATTGTGCTCAGCTATTCCAGTGTTGTTCCATACATAGTCAATGGGCATTATTCAGAAGAAGAACAGATGCCTTGGAACCTGGTATGTTTTTTTTAGCATGCATTAGGACATGGTCTCTCATAACTTGCTTTTATAATTAAGAAACATTGTGAGCAAGGAAGTTTCAGAGAAGTTACAAGTGTGGAAGGTGGTAGGAGGAGGCAGGTGTGTGCTTTTTGTCCAGTTTTCTAGCTGTCAGCGTAAGGAAATGGAGATCAGGCTAAAATAATTCTTCCATAATCACAGATTCACAGAAAAATAATACAGCCTTAGAAGGGCTTGTAATTTTTTGCACTGAAGAAGTGGCTTGGGATAAGGAAAGGAGAATGTAGTGGGTACATAGGAAACCTCAACAGCAGCAGTCAGTGCTTCAGAGGAAAAAAAAAATCACCATTCTGAGGTCAGATAAACACAAACACATAAAACCTCGCAAAGGGAAGACAGCTACTTGCCCACCATGCTACTGAATAGAGAACAAGGACAAGCTGGTTGTGGCAAGCTACATTAAGCTTAGCTTGCCAGCAGTACCTGAATTTATTTCCTGGAGTAGCTGTGGTATTTCCACTTAGGAAAATGTCAGGAATGTGCTTGTTAACTTGGGCAAACACGTGTCAGGAGTAGGAGCTGTAGCTGGTGCTGCACAGGAGGAAGCAAACTGGCCTCAATTGCCTGGACTGTTGTGTAACAGCAAAAGCGTTTTTTGGAGTTCCAATAAAAAACCAAGCCTGAGTCATATCAGTGTAGTTTCCAAGTGACTGTAGTTAGCATGCAAATACTGACTTTGTTTGCACTCACACTCTGACTGTCCCATTGCTGCCCGCAGGACAGGTGGCCTGGAAGCGCGCGGTTCGCGGCGTTCGCGAGATGTGCGATGTGTGTGACACCACCATCTTCAACCTGCACTGGGTCTGCTCCAAGTGTGGCTTCGGGGTGTGTGTGGATTGCTACAGGATGAGGAAAAAAAGCTCACATGAAGGTGGGAGTGCTTATTGCTACCTGAAACAAAGCGGGAGGGGAAATATAACCTATATATTAAACTTGGAAGTCAATGATAATTTTAAGGAGACAAAAAAAAGCCTGCCTTAGCAAAAGACCTGTGCTTGGATATATCAATAATAGTAAAACATGTGGCTTTCCAGAGCAGTAACAAAAAAAGTAATGGTTTTGTTTTTTACAGATGATGACTCAGATACTTTCTCCTGGTTTAAATGTGTGAAGGGGCAGGCACATGAACCTGAGAATCTAATGCCTACACAAATAATTCCTGGAAAAGGTATTGGAAATGTTTGATTAGCGTAAAGACGTGCTGTAGGATTTTGCTGCTTTTGTGGGTTGTTGATATTGTACTGAATGGGGTTTGATTTTAGTAGTAAAGTTAGTAAAAACTTGAAATTTATTATCCTAAGACAAGAATAGCATGTGTTTAATACTATTTTATTATTTTCAACCTTTACAAAGAAGTAGCAGAACTTCTTGTTTAACGATGAATGATATTCGTGTATTCTTGTTTATCTGCACAGCACACACAATTTCTTTAAAAGTCTTAATGACTACTGGATGTTGTGATCACATGTGAGCTCACTGATGGTTCTCTCCTTTCAGCTCTCTACGATGTTGGTGACATTGTTCACTCCGTAAGAACAAAATGGGGAATAAAGGCAAATTGTCCTTGTGCAAATAAGCAGTTCAAAGCACTATCAAAGCCACCTCTAAAGGAGGATTCAAAACAGGTATTGTTACTGCTTCCATGTCTGTGCAGTTCAGTTTGTGTCAGTCTATTGCACGTTCTTGAAGCCACTGCTAATTTGACTGTGTAGGTTGCCAGCCCTGACCTCTGTGATAACCCCACCACACAGGGACAATTTGTATTTACCGTTCATCTTTCTGGTTCAGCTCTTCTTTAAGTTTTGGGGAAAATCTCATTGTGTCCCTTTTACACTGAGGCCTCAGTAGTTGACCTATCCTTGGAAAAGGCTCAGTGAGGATTTTTAGAGCAAAAATTGGATTAGATTGAGAGATCCCTTAAAAGAAGAATATGAAGAACAGATAAGTGGGAATGATTGTGAAGTGTAGGCTATTCCTTGGGTTCTGGAGATATAATACATGCAGCATCTAAAAGAGTAAGTAAGGTAGAAGAGCACTGGGATTCATAAAAGAACTAAACATGAGAAAAATTGAGATTTAGAGGAGTGTGAGAATCACTGATTTCTCTGACAATCTGGTAGGTTTGCTTCTCTATATATTTTAAAAAAACAACAAAATAAAGGAAACCCCACAAGATACATATATTTATAAATGGATGTAGTGGTTTTTTTTTTTCTTTTAAAAATAGAGCACAAATTAGTAGCTTAGTTTGGAAGTATCTCCCAAGAAATGGGGTGAATTAATTGATTTTAATTTTGTTAGATGCTTATTCATAGCCTTATTTTGAAAATAAATGTTACCTTAAGTGTAAGAAGCAGGCTAGACTCGATTTTGGTGTAAGTAATGAACAGAAGAGACAAAAAATATTTCAGTTGTTAAAAGTGTGGAAGATAGTTATGTGAATCAAAAGTTATCATCCAACTGACCTGGCTTCAGTCTTCTAAATCAAGATTTCCTGTGATTCTGGACAAAGTTGTATTAAATTTATCTACACATCTTTATAGAATTAGTTATTGCACTGATTGTGTGAGGATAAGCTCATTAAAGGTTGAAGCACTTTGTATTATGTCATGTTTAGAATCCTTGCCAAGCATCAGCAGTCAGTGAGAGATGAAACAGAGAATGTAACAACAGGCAGACAAAAGAGCAGAATAATTTCTTAGCTGAAAATAGTTTGAGCAGAGAGAGGAAACGTCACCAGTCACACCAGGAATCCAAGGCAAAGCTGTGGTTCTGGTTAGTCTGTTCCTAGAACCTCCAAATGACCAGACAAATCAGCTGCAAAGGAGATGGATAATCCTGTGCTTGCATTGTGCTGGCCAGGCCAGTGCTGCACTCAGGCAGGTGTAGCTCAGACCTGACAGGTGGGTGCACTTTTGCTGCCACCTTAGAAAAATTTAGGAATACTCTGTATCTATTTCCATCCTCTGAACCAGATCTTCAGCTTAGCTTTGCCCCATGTATCAGCTATGAATAGAAATGTGAGAACTGCTCTTAAAACTGGACTTGGTTCTCCAAGCAATCCCGGAAAATGCACCTGGGAAACTTAGCTCTCTGTGCTTGTCTTGAGGAGTGATGGACTCTGGCTGCTCCTTTTGGGAGATCCCAAATGCTGCTGAGCTGTCATCCCCTGATCCTGAGCTGCAATGCTGACCTCTTGTGGAGATTGCATGTTTTGAAGGGCCAAATCATTGTACTTTTAAAGGGATGAGTTTGGACATGTTATTGCTTGTATTCCCTTTGCACATGGTGTGTTTGTGTCTAAACAAGATACTGCTTTGCTTTTGCAGCACTTGGCATCCGGGGACAGACCTGGCCTTCAACACAACAGTTTTGTCCTCAGCCCACAAGTCACTACACACGATCCTCCTCTAAAGTCAGCGCTTGGAAGCAAACAAGCTGCTTCTGTAAATACTTCTCCTACATTAAATTGGTTTTCAAACCTAACAAGTGGAAATGTAAATAAAGAAAACAAAGGTATGTGCAGAACCAGTGAAGAGTAAGCTCTTTGTGGCTGTTTGTTGAAGAATATAGGTCAGAGCCAACAATATCTTGTGCTGAGAGTGATGTCATCTGCCTGCTGGGATGGATGTTCAGTGCTTGTGCTGCAGAACATGGCAATGGCTTGGAGTAAAGCCTGGCAGAGTTAGCATATTCTGTTTCAAAAACTGGATTAAAATTCCATTGATGCAAGTATTCTTCAAAATTCAGAATTTCTCAAGAAGAATATCTCAAGAAGTATTCTTGAGAATGCTTTCTTGAGGGGTTTGATTTTTTGAGTTTTAGAATGTGGGATTTTAAAAACTTTGGTTATTGAAGAAAGCTAAGTGAAAGAAATATTTTATCTGTGTGTATTGGAAGGGGGTTTATATATATGTATATATGTGTACCTACCTGTATACATGTAGTAGGACATTGTCTTGAAAAAAATAATTCAAAGTATTTTCACAGTTTCAAAGTATTCTCATGGTTTCTCTTTCTTCATTTCAGAAAAACTTCTCATACCAATTTCAAAGAATGAAAGTAAACCTCTCCAGACACTGCCTAGCTTAGCCAAGCCAGCTGCAGCCCTGCAGACATTCAACAGTGCAATATTAACCCCTGTGAGCAACAACAACACGGGCTTCTTGCGGAACCTGTTGAACTCTTCTGCAGGAAAGGTACAGGAAAAACTCTGTCCTACAGGTTTGAGTTGATCCCAGGCCTAGATTCTGTTCTAAACCTGTGAACAACTGCCACAGGCAGTTTAATTACTTGTCACAATAAGATAAAATCCATATTCATTTGAATAAAAGGACTAATTCAGTTTCCATGTTTCAGTGCTCACTTAGTAGTAGCTTAGTGGTACTATCAGTTAGGAACTGGGAACTAAGGGATAAAGCAAATTAACTTCCTTAGGCTAGAGTCTGGCAGCTGCATTGATTGGGATGTCTTGTAGACTCAAAAAAGAAGCACCAGTGAACTTGGAGATGGAGGGAAGAACTTTGTGGTGTCTTCCCCATACCTAATTTGCAGACTGTTTCACTTCAGATGTTCCTGGGCTTTGTCTGAGGTTACAGATGTGACTTCAAAGTGGTGGAGAAAAGTACTGGCCTTGAGAGTTCTTTGGTAAAATTGAATTTCTGCTCTTTGATATAAAGCAACTCCTGTTCACTGCTGCATATCCTGAGTTTCTGCAGTGTTGCTGAGATGCAAATAAGAGCAGAAATTGTTGTGCCAGAATTCTGTAAACAAAGTATAAGAAATGGCGTTGGCATTTAATGATGGTGCATTTCTAGACAGCGAAGTTATGCAGTTGTTTGTTTCTCTGCATGATTGGATCTCAAGTAAAAAAACTTGGAAGTGGCAAATACTTTCTTTAAAGCCTGCAGGATAAGGAAGAAGAAAAGAGCACTAATTTTTTGTTGTTTTCCTTTCATGTGTTTTATCAGACAGACAATGGACTGAAAAGTACACCCAAAATCCTTGATGACATTTTTGCTTCCCTGGTGCAAAACAGAGCCATTACAGACTTGCCTAAGAAACCTCAAGGGCTGACCATAAAGCCCACGATAATGGGCTTTGACACGCCCCACTACTGGTTATGTGATAACCGCCTGCTGTGTCTTCAGGATCCCAACAATGAGAGCAATTGGAATGTCTTCAGGGAGTGCTGGAAGCAGGGACAGGTATTTTCATTTTCCTGCTTTTTCCATTTGCAGTTCATGTACTTTGTCCTTTAGTAGAAGCACAGCTACAACCACTGTAGTGATAAGCAACATTAAACCTTCATCAAATGTGTGGCTTGAGCTCTGTTACATGTCCTTATCTAAGGATCTGTTTTACTGTTTAAATCCATTTCTAAACACAGAGTGAAATTATGGCTCTGTATAAAAAGCTGCCTCAGTTTGAAACAGAATGCTCAAATGCAGAGTAAAGCAGAATTCTGGTAGGGCATACTGAGCATTTAGTTCGCAAAATGCCTGCATTCAAATGCTCAATGTATTTTGTGTATTACTTTTTTGTAGTTAGAATTTTTGGTGTTAAATAATTCTTCAGAGTGTATTCTTTTGCTTTCTAGCCTGTAATGGTTTCAGGAGTGCATCACAAGTTAAACGCAGACCTCTGGAAACCAGAATCCTTCAGGAAGGAATTTGGCCAACAGGAAGTAGATCTGGTTAACTGCAGGACCAATGAAATCATCACTGGAGCTACTGTAGGAGATTTCTGGGATGGTTTTGAAGATATTTCAAGTAAGTACTGTAAATCTGTGTTCCAGCAGGTAAAACATTCAACAGCAATAATTCTGCCCTAACACAGATTTGTGGTCCATAAGAAGTGTACAAGATGTTCAAGGATTTCTCTTCCCCTTGGGCAGTTTGTGAGGATACACTGCAGACACTTACACTTATAGGATTGTGGACTAGATAGAAACTGTCATTCCCATGAGGTACTCTCCTTCAGGAATATATTGCTGCCTTTAGTCTTTTGGGGAAGCATTCTGAGGAAATTAAAGATCTTCCTAGCAAGTAGGTTCACCTGCCAGGTTGGCGTTTTTCCCAGTTGAGTGAAACAGAAGGGCACATGTAGGGGTTGTGCTCATTGGTTAAATGGGTTTTGCTGTTTTAACTTGAAGATACTTCGTATAAAAATAGATTTGGAGGAGGTGAGTTTGAGGTTTTCCATGAGAATTAAAACTTATCATTGCATCTGGAGTTCTATTTTTTGTTATACATCCTTATCTGAGGATCTGCTTTACTGTTTAAATCAGTTGTAAACTTTGGGAATTTGGTACTTTGGGCAAGAAGAGTGGGAGGTGGAAGACACACGTTTCTTTTCTGTTACTTGATCTTTGAAGAGGTTTGGCTTCATCAGCTACTTTTGCCTGAAACACAAACCAGTTTCTGAGCTAAATTGTAGGAAGTGCTGGGGCAGGAAAGCAGTAAAGGCTGCTTGTCTGTCTGACATCTCCTGTTGTAACACATTTGTCATGCATGATACCCTACTCTGGTGTCAGAGGAACTTGTATGCCTTTAGATCTATGTGAAAAGTTGTGGAATGAACATGACTTTAATCTGAGATAAGGATTTCTTTATCTTAATTCTTTGTATTCTGAGTTATACAACTATTAAAAACTAAGACTTGTTAATATTTCAAATTAGGTCGCCTGAGAACAGAAGAGGGAGAGCCAATGGTATTGAAGCTTAAGGACTGGCCTCCAGGAGAAGACTTCAGAGATATGATGCCCTCTCGGTATGAATTTCCAGAGGAAATGTTCATTGTTTCTGTGGTACACCCCAAAATAATGGACTGTGGGAATATTCTCATGTTTTGACACCTGCCTCAGCTTTGAGCAGCAGTTGGTGACATGTGAACAGTTCTGTTTCTCAGAGATGCCTGACATAAATGGAAATCCTGCACAAGTTTCATGATAAGCTTTTTTGTAGTTCATTGTATTTGTTGCTAAGTAGAGTGAGCACCTAAAACTGCTCCTAAAAGCCTGCATCACTTTGAAATCTGAAGTTCAGTTGAAGCTTACTTTTTGGCTAAACATTTTAAAGTGTTTGGACTTAGGCTGTTTATATTCCTTGAGATGATTACACAGTGAAATAGCATTACTCCAGAGCAGTTAAACTTACTTGCTCTATTTCTGTGCCTTGTTTGTTTGGTGTCCAACAAACCCCTTGAGGGAAAGAGTACACTTCCTTGACTGGAGAGAGCTTTTGTTGCAGTCTGTTTCAATCTATTTTTTGTTTTATCAGTACCTAATGTTAAATTTTGCTGCATTACCTTAGGTTTGATGATTTGATGAAAAATATCCCATTGCCAGAATATACCAGGAGAGGTGGCAAACTCAACCTCGCCTCTCGACTTCCCAACTATTTTGTGCGACCGGATTTGGGCCCCAAGATGTACAATGCCTATGGTAAGGGATTTTTCACTCTAAAGGTCACGTTGACCATCTGTTCATATTGAAATTTATTGCAGATTATGTGAATCCTTGCTGTTGTAGACAATTTGATTAATTTCTGATAATGGATCAGAAAACCTGAGTTTGGCTCACCTGTTTGGCTCAATGATGTCCAGAGCATGTTATGATTTATGTGATTAAACATCTTTTTGTCCTGGTGGTTTTAAGCCAATAGGAGTTATTCCCAGTCTTCTAGTCAACTTGCTCCACAGTCTTTCTTTCCTGTAGCTGGCAATGTATATTTGTTGTTTTGCTGCTTCTAGCTGTATTGCTTTTGTTCTCCTTTTTGACTTGTATCATTTAGCTTTTAATTTCTCCTTGAGCAGTGTGGGTTTTTTTTTTTAATATGTCTGGTTCATCTGTTGTCAGTCAAAAGACATTTAAAATGCAGCAGCATCATGGCCAGTAGGGAGATTGTGGGTAGTAAATCCTGTATCAGCTGCTGTTTAGAGTGAAAACAAGACTGTTTCTGAAAATGCTTTATCCTAAACTGCTGCAGAAACCCTTTTCTAGCAGGACTTAAACATGACTTGTGTATCATACAGGCTAGATAGAGATACATTGATCTGTCAGCAGATCACTTGGGAAGCCACAAGATGGAGCAAGGTCCTGGGTAGAAAGCACATTGCTCTTCTGGAAGCATTTGTTGGTAGAAGGACAAGTGCTCTGATCTTCTCAGACGGTGTTTCTGACAGTGGTGTAACATTTCTTTGTCTTACTAATTGATGTGCTACTCCTTTTCCCCCCTTTGATTCCTCCCCCAGGCCTGATAACACCAGAGGACAGAAAATATGGCACAACAAACCTCCACTTGGATGTGTCTGACGCAGCCAATGTCATGGTTTACGTGGGGATCCCCAAAGGCCAGGCTGATCAAGAAGAAGGTGAACTCTTAGTGGTGTCTGGGGGGATGTGTCTGTGGCTGCAGGGAAGATCTTTTAGTGTAACTGCTCCTGTTGACTCTCCACAGAAGTGCTAAAGACCATACAGGATGGTGACTCTGATGAACTGACAATTAAGCGTTTTACTGAGAGCCGAGAAAAGCCTGGAGCTCTGTGGCACATTTATGCTGCCAAAGATACTGAGAAAATCCGGGAGTTCCTTAAGAAGGTAAACTGTTAATCTTAAAAAGTGATTTTCTGGCTGTGTAGGCTTGCAAGTCTCTATCCTTGAACTTTTCTCCTCCTTCCTATCCCAGTTACTGTGGAAACAAATAGCTTGAGTTGTATCCAAGACAAAACTTCTCCTATGCCATGAATCTTGTAGGACCTGAAAAGGGTGGAG
>VWYP01007101.1:81183-117097 GCA_013400435.1 Pycnonotus jocosus | reverse complement strand
CATTGGCTCAAACTACGACACCATGTAAGAAAGTGTTTCTCAGCCCTGCTTTCAGGTGCTGGCTATACCAACAGAGATTAATCTGGCTGTGGGGAAGTGCAAAAGAAAATCATCTCTTCAGGGCCAGTCCAGAATTGGAGCAGTAGCTGCATTGGGACAGACCTGGACTCTTCTCCCTTATTCCAAAGGGATGTCTGCTTTTATCTCCCCTCAGGTCTGGCTGCTGCTCAGGTGACTGCTAATACCAAAATCTAAACCAGCTTGCTCAGTCATGGTGAACCTACTTCTCATCTTGCTTTCTCCTTCAAAATTTACAGGATATGTTTTATTCTCTTTGCTACTCAAATCAACTCACAGGTCTTCCTTGAACCCTCTCCACCATGGAATCATGGAATTGTTTAGGTTGAAAAAGAACTCTGAGATCATGAAGTCCAGCCATTCCCCCAGCACTGCCAAGGCTACTGCTGACCCATGGCCCCAAGTGACACATCCACACAGCTTTTAAATCTCTCCAGGGATGGAGACTTCTCTACTGCCCTGGGCAGCTGTGCCAGGGCTGGGCAACCCTTTCTGGGAAGAAATTTTTTACAATATCCAGTCTAAATCTTCCCAGGTGCACCTTGAGGCCGTTCCCTCTCCTCCTGTCCCTTGGGAGCAGAGCCTGATCTCCACCTGGCTCCAGCCTCCTGTCATGGAGTTGTGCAGAATGAGAAGGTCCCCCCTTGTCTCCCATTTCCATCCTCCTGAACAAGCTTCTTCACCAGCGAATACCCTGGGATTGTTCCTTGTTTTCACTTTTTTGCCAACCTGACCTTACCAGACTCTCAGTGTACTGCCTAAGCTTGGCTTGGCTTCCTTAGATTAATTAACAAGTATACATTGTTTTCAGAGATACTGTTATTGGTCACAGGCTGGAGAAGAGGAGGAGAGGGATGCCCAAATGAGTGGAAAACAAGGGAAAAGAGGTTCCTGGGCTGCCTCTTTCTGCACTGGCCTTAAACTGAGCACTTTGGGAAGAGCCTGGGAGAGCTCCATCCTGGGAGCACCTCAGTTTGCTAATAGAAGGTCTGGGGGCTGCACCCCCTCCTCAGTCATTGCAGCAGCTTTGAAGGGCAGGTGGTGAAAAACCTGAAAGTGGAGGAAGGGAGGAAAGCCCTGAACAACTTGGGAATGGAGAGATTTACAATTCTGCTGATCTTTTGATTATGGCATGGGAAAAAAGAAGAAAGCAGAGCGCTGCGTGATGCCGCTGATCAGCCGCAGGATATTATGACCTGCCACAGGGTAGCAATATGCTGCCAGCGCTTCTAAAAGCTGTGCTACCTGATTAGACTGCTAAGATGTGTCTAGATGTATCTGTAGAGCTGCAAAAAGAAAAATGAGGTCAGTAACTTTTCAGATTAAATTGAAAGCGCTTGGGTAGGAAACTAGAGTTGTTGCGTGCTGAAAAAACCATCTTGGCATGCCAATTATATTTGATAATGGTATTTCATTTGTTACAACTTGGAGAAGGGAAAAGCACTGACTTTTAGCACACTATCATACCCTGCTTCTAGCTTAGGTCCAGATTCAGACTCTAGCAAAACAAATTCTATTCAGGGCAGCAAGAGGATTTTACTGTTGGTGATATAAACCAGTGCACTTTACATCACTTAAATATTAATACAATCACTAACAGGGCAACTCCAAAAAAAACCGTGGCAATAGCATGGTGATTATCGATAATGACACAATTAACTCTTGCAGTAAGTGCACATTATGCCCCACTGTGCTGTCACTCCAGTCCCTAGATATCTTGTTACCGAATAAACAGTGTTTGCATCAATGGCAGCAGTACGAATATGCAGGAGCTGTTGAAAGCTTCAGTGAGAAATGAGACTGAAGTGGGATCTCTATCAGGAGGAGAGAGTTTCAGCACTGAAGCAGGGCTCTGGAAAGCCCTCTCTTCCCAGCCTGCAGGTGTGGAGATAAGCACTGTTCACCGGCTCAGCGTACAGTGAGATAATGCAGGTTAAGTGGTCAGACAGCCAGAGCAGAAATGAGGAGGCAGGAATTATTAGGTGCTGTATAGCACAAATAACACTTGGAAGTGAAAGATGTGAAATCACCCGAAGTGCTGCCGGTTCTCTTTGATACCATTTTGTATGCCATGCTCCAAACCTCCTTGTGGAGTTAAACATCTCTGTCTGGGGTTAAACAGTAGCACTGCAGGGAGCAGCAGAGGGGAGGAGAAATGGTGTTTCATTAACGGCAGAAGATTTGGGCTGTGTGTACTCAAAATGTGCTTCTGCTGCAGACTCAAAACACTCAAATCACACAAACCCCTTGGAGGGGTTCTACTCCCACAGACTGACTTCCCTGGGATCTCTGTATGGTGACACTGTGACCTGTTTATTCCAGGTTAGCTGTGATCAGAGTGCACATCTGTTCTGGTGTGCACAAGCTATTCCTCCCCAGTGAAGGTGTCAGGAAGGGCAGAATCTGCAGTTCCAGGCAGTACAGTGCTGTAATACTCTGGTAGTTTGACATTGGGGAACTGATTTTTTTTTTTTTTTTCAGGAAGTTATAGTTAAACCAACTAGTGACTGGTTTTGAAATTAATAGCTACTACAGCCCATAGAGGAATTATACATGTTTGTGAACACACAGGGTTAAATATTAGAGGATTGGGAAACTGCTCTTTTCCCTTACACATCACCCATATGCAATATTAGGAAAGCTGATAATGGGAGGGACTTCACAGAAGCAGATTTCCTGAGTGGCTGTTTTTGTGAATTGAGACCCACAAGAGAATTGCTCTATGTTGTCAGTGAGGAAATTCCATAGAAATTCTAAGAGAGACTCCTCTCCTAAAAAACTGATGAAAGATTATTTTTAAATACTGAAACTGACTGAAAATCACAGGTTTTGTCTCTTTATGTTGTTTGTAGGAAAATGAACCTTTGCGGGGAGGAGAAAAAGTGTTTTGAAAGTTTCATTACTTTCTTCTTTTAGTGTGTGTTAATGAATCTATCTTTGTACCCTTTAAATCTGGGCCTTGCTTTGCTTTCCTTCTAATCCTATCTCACAGTGAAAAAGACATTCAAGCCACTATACTAAATTTGGCAAAGACAGGCAAAAGTAAAACCACTACAAATACACAGTGACAACATTGTTCAAGATTGCTTCAGTGAGATCTTTCCCTTCCCCTACCATACATTAATATTTTAGTATTTAAATAGTAAAAGTAGTGAAGAAAGGGCCCTGTAATTGCTTGATAAGTAATCACAGCAGAGTAATTAAGGTGGAAATTCTTCATGGAGGATGTCTACAAGAGAGCTGGAGAGGGACTTTGGACAAGGGATGGAGGGACAGGATGGGGGGAATGTCTTCACCTTGACAGAGGTCAGGGTATGAGATATTAGAAAGAAATTCTTGACTGTAGGTGAGGTGAGAGCCTGGCACAGGGTGCCCAGAGAAGCTGTGGCTGCCCCTGGATCCCTGGAGGTGTCCAAGGCCAGGCTGGATGGGGCTTGGAGCAACATGGGATAGTGGAAGTTGTCCCTGTCCATGGAAGGCAGCTTGGAATCAGATGATCTTTAAGGTCTTCTCCAACCCAAACCCCTCTGGGATTCTGTTAACATCCACTGGTGTGTTATATATCAAAGTGATGGCACACAATGTGCTGGAAAGAGCAAGAAGCCTCTGTGCAGGGTGAGAGATAAATGATGAGCTTGTCAGTAAAGAAAGGCCCCTTTTCTTTTTTTCCTGTATTTATTTACTGTGAGATTAAAACTAACTTCCTTTTTTCTTTCTTTCTGTTCAGGCTTGTGGCCTCTGTATCTTGCATGGTGGCTCAGGCTCCTCTCTTCATGGAGTCAGAGCCTGGGGTGCTCAGCACGCAGAAAGCTGCCTGCATCTTACCATCTTGGAGGCCTTATGGGAGTCTGTTCTTAATGAGTAGTCTGGGATTAATTTTGTTTACCAAGTGGAAAGCACATGTTCTATTGTTTTTGTCTGTTTGATGATATAAATCATATTTGTTTCCACCAAAACGAAGTCAAAACAAAAGATCAAAAATTAAATCAGTATTTTTCTCCTCATATTGCATGTATGGGAATTGCCTGTAACCCAGCTTGAGTCATAGAATTATGGGTGAAATCACGAAGTATTGAGCTCAGAAAAAAACCCAAAAAACAACAAAAAGGCCTACTGACTTCAAAGAAAATGCTGCCTGAATAAGGGTTGAAGAGGAATTGCAGAGTGTCAGTAAAGCACAGCTTCAGCAGGAATGGTGCAGTCCTGATTAGGAATTTACAAGCTTTAATACTGGGAAGGGTGGAGATCTACTGGATCATACAGCCACTCTCACACACCCACTGGGAATCCTGTTTTCTGCTGCATATTCAGTGCTTCTCCTGAGAGCCCTCACATGTCCTGTTTTTGAAGGAAACACATTTCTGTGTACTATTTTAGGTCTGCCTCTACATGCACATGTACATGAGTTGAAAATCCCTGCCTGCATGTCTGAGTGTTTTCAAAGGGGAAATGCTGGCATGTTTTGAAGAGATTTCCTCTGTGATGTTTGTTTACTCCAGGGCTCAGAAACTGTCACATTTCCATGTGAAAGATGGCTTGCAAAGTCTGAAGATGATGGCGAGACTGTCAGAGAACTGGTGCCATCTGATATTTTTACTGAGAAGCTCATGAAGGATGGGACACTCAAGCAGATAGAGGAAGAAGTTGAAGACCCTTTAGAAGGTAATATATTCCCAGGAGTGGGAAGGGATGATTTGTCTGATTTTTTGAAAAAAACATTTGGATGTGTGGTTCAGTGCAGTGCTGGTACAACTGTTCACTTCTCTTTCTTTTCCTGTTCTCTGGCCTCTCTCACACCTGGAGCACTTCTGTGCAATAACATCATTATTTTCCTGTGGGGCTTTTGAGAATCTGTCACAGTCACCCTTCCACACTCATAATTTCCATATCTCCTTTGAGGCTTAACAAAATTCTTGTCTTTAAGGCTGTGTTAACCTCTTCACTCTTTTGCCCAGCTTCTTCTGTGCTGTGCACTCTGCCTCTTCCTTTCCCTATCCTGTGAGTCTAATTAATGCTCCTCTTTCCTCCCAAAATTGTTTTTCCTGCTGCCCTTCAGGTATATATTCATAACCTTTAGAAACCTGGGTCATTGCAGCCACCTTCACCTCATTAAAGTGCCTTTCAGGAGGGGAAAAAATTCTTAGTCAGTTCTGAGTTCATCTTATAAAGTGGTGACACTCAGTGTTTGGCCTTACTGGTTGCTGAAGCAAGTGGAAAAGGACTGTTATTTCACCCCTAAATCATCGCTTCTCTGTATGTGCAGCTGTTTGTACCTCTTTCTCCTCTAGAAAAGAATCTGCTTTTCTCACCCAGACCTCATTATGTCCTTGAGAGAGGTCATGAACTTCCTCATCCTGAGCAGGGCGAAAGGATTTCAGATGCTGTTCTCATTCTTGAGACTTGCCTCTGACAACAAGATTATTCAACTGAGAAAATAAGTTCTCTCACTGTTTCTTTTCTTTCAGAGTCTGACTTGCATTTACTGTAGAACATTGTTAGGGTGGAATTAATGTGGATTGTTTTCCACTGCCAAGGGAAGAGGTGCCTTGCTGGAAGGAAGACTGGTGTCCTCCTTCTTCCTGTTAGGAACTACATGGTAACTCATGGGAGAGTTCTTTTCCTGCAGGGGCAAAGACAATTTTAAAATCAATTACTAAGCGGTAAAACACTGGCAAAGGTGGCCCAGAGAAGTGGTGAATGCCCCATTCCTGCAAATATTTGAGCTCAGGTTGGATGAGGCTCTGATAAACCTGTGGAAGGTGTCACTGCCCATGGCAGGTGGGTTGGACAAGGTGGCCTTTAAAGGTCTCTTCCAACCCAAACAAATTGATGATTCAACGATTCTGTGACATCTAGGTGCCTGCATGACATTTTCCTTAACTTGTTAATTTCTGTTGCTTTACCTTGGATCAGTTGCCATTTGTTAATTAACCCAGGTGACTCACTTTTACTTCTGGAGGCAAAGCCTTAAAATATGTTTTACAATCTACGGAACAGAATTTTTGTATTATTGAAAGTTTCTTCTGACGTGGAGCTAGGGCTAAGTTTGGGAACTTCTGCTTTAGATACAAAATATCTGGGACAAGAATTAGATCTTCAGCATGTCTGTGAGTCCTCATAGGTCTTGGGCAGTGACACGGTGTAAATGACAGTGATGGAAAATCAGCATGTGGTATTCTGAGGATCATCTTTTTTTAATAATACACTGTGTTTCAGTCCTGGAGGTCTCTAGAACTAGCAAGGAAAGGCCAAGGAGGGATGCATTGACTAATTAGAAGATATATATTGCTTCTTTCCTTACTAAAGTAGCAGTTGCCTCTCAAACATGGAGCTGTAGCTCCGTAGGACATCTGCGAAAAGGCAAACCAGAATATCCAGCACTGCACATAGTCCTGGTGGATGTTCTCAGGTGATGACTCTGATCCATTTCTCAGAGAAATCAATGGAAATCTTTCATGGATGACAAAGCAGAACAGAGTCTGTCTTGCTGTGAAAGAAGAAAAAGACAATATAGCAATTTTCTTCAACACTGTTAACATACACAGAATCCTAAGTAAGACTTTGTGCCTCTTGCTCATTTGCATTGCCCTGGGGTTTGCAGGGAGGCATTCTCCACGGCTCATATGCCACCAAGGTAATCAGAGACTTGTACAGACCCTCACTGTTTTCCTGGAGAGGATGCTTTCAGTAACTGTTTGTTTTTCCCCATATAATTGGGAGAAGAGTAGCAAAAATAAAAATAGGATTATTTAACAGGTTTAGTAAAGCACATTACTAAAGGCTTGATGAGGTTTTATTGTCTCATCATTGAGCTAGCTAAAGAGAAAGGGTACTTAAACAGCACTGCTCCAGCCCTTCCTTAATTAAATACTCTCTCAGCAAAAGGACCCAGAAACCTGTTCTCTGTCTGGGGAATTTATAGAGATACATGCCATTAACTCCTGTAGTAATTGCACATCTGAATTCCCAGTCTTTGTTTATGGAAGATGGAGTATTAAGGATTCACAGCACTGAATTACTCGTTCCCAGAGCTACGTCCCTGGAGCCTCTGTATGAAAAGGTGCTGAGTTCTCTCACCTCTATTGACTTCCCATCCAGTAATGACCATAATGATTCTTTGCATTTTTAACCGTGAACTATGTGATCAAAGCAACACACAGGCATTGATTAGATGGAGAAAAGGAAAGTCAGCAAATGCCAGCCCAGGGATTCTCCAGTCTTTGCACTGGAAACCTGAAAGAAAAAACACAAGGGATTTAATACCTCTACAAGTGACATCTGGGGAACATTTTCTCAGGTGAATTCAGTGCCTAATATGTATCTTAATATTTCATCTGACCAGAAATCATCTCTCTTTCTTTCTGCAGTTCACACATACAAGATCAGCGTGTTCACTGGGGATATCTACGGTGCTGGGACAGATGCCAATGTCTTCCTAAATATATATGGAGACCTGGGGGATATGGGAGAGAGAAAACTCAGTAAATCTGAAACAAACTTCAACAAGTTTGAAAGAGGACAGGTACAAATGTGAAGAGTTAATGGCACTTTCAGTTTTTCAGTCTTTAACCTATCAAGTCAATGGCTGCCTTTATAGGCTGAGTTTTCCTATGAGGGATGAATTGATTGATTCCATTTACCACATTCATTACCTCTTAAAATGCTTTGTATGGATTGTCAGCTGGGTATTACCACTGACAGGCACTGCAGCAAACAGGCAGATGTTCCTATGAAGTCACTGATGGACAAATTATGAGCTTGGTCATGGAAACTGGCTGGAGCTGTGAGCTGCAGATTCCCACACTCCCTGTGCAACTGATTTGCATGTACACAGTACATATTGGAATTCAACTTGGTAAACTGATGGGATTTAAACTTCAGCTGTATCTGGGAAAATAACACCAAAAGTGATGCTCTGTGGTCATCCCATGGGTCACCTGAATATAATGGTGGCAAGGATTGTCTTATCTGGATTGTTCATACAAATCTAACTGGATTTGAAAGGGACTTAACAATCTCCTAGGATTTCAATATTCTAGCTGGTTGTACAAGAGGTGTTTCTTGCAGCTCCCCTCCTAGCAGAAGCAGGCTTTAAAACACTTCCCTGAAGAGCAGTTTTAACTTACAGATATGCCTCTATAGAGTTCTGCAAAGCCTTTAGCCAAACACTATCCAGCTATATGGAATTTAAACATATGTGTTCTGTATTCTCCCTTTTTTTTGCCTTTTTCCAGTGGATGATTTTTGAGGGTTTGTTAACAGAATCACATGCTCTTGAACACCCTGCAGGAGGACACCTTCACAATACAGGCTGTGGACCTTGGCATTTTATACAAGATCAAGATTCGTCATGACAATAGCATGTTCAGCCCTGACTGGTTTCTGGAAAAAGTGGAGATCCTGGATGAAACCACGGAGGAGTCGTTCGTGTTCCTGTGCGAGCGCTGGCTCTCTAAAAAGAAAGAGGACAAAAAGACAGAGCGTACACTTTATGAACAGGTACAGTTATGGCTCAAAGCAGATCCCACTGCTACCCATAAAAATAAAATTATTGGACATCTGGTTGAAGTCCAAGGCAGCTCATTAGGGACTCAAAGGGCTTTTGGCTTATCCAAAATTAATTTCTGATTTTCAGGTGAGAGCTGAATGTAAGACCCCTCTCAGCCCATTATCATTAGCTCTGTAATTTGCAATTTCAACAGAAAAATCAAACAGTGTAAGTGGAACCCTTCAGATGAGAGTTCACTACTTTGCTGATAAACAGCATTTCTCTGCTGCTGTCCTTACTATGCCCACAAAGCAAGTTACTAATGGGTCCCACTATTCAAAATCCTCCAACCAGAATTTTGGGTCCTCTGACTTCACCTTCACTTGGACTGTGTGTTTATTTCTGTTCAGATCCCTATTCCACCACTGCCTGACATAAAAAGCCAGGTCTCCTTGCTGCCACTTGGAACACCAAACGTTTTTTTAGTGAAATGTCCTTTCTACTTGCACACTCTATTGCTTATCGGCCTAGTGCAGCTAATTGGAATTCGAGGTACATGCTCTAATTAAAATTAGCAAACAAGATTAATAGACTTCTCTTACTTATATACAGTGAGACATAATAAAGCAGCTGATTATAAGTTCATTTTATTTAAGGAGTCCACTTTGCAAAACAGAGAGGCTTTAATTGACAGTTACCACTGAAATTATCATCAATGGAATTGGCCCAGCTCATCCTGAGGGCAGCAGAGCGGATGTAAGAGGAGTTACACCATGGATGAGTGTTGCCATATGCTGCCTCATAAAACTGCAGCACACAATGCTGTGAGTGCCTCTGGACAGGCTTACCCTGTTGCTTATATCAATTCATAATGAGGAAAAACTAATCACTCCTTTTTTAAAAAATGATCTTATCTGTGTGGCAAAAGCCTCACATTTATTGGACAATGACACCAAGTGCATTGTCAATAATTCTTCAAACACAGCTGGTGTTTCACATCACTCAGATTTGCAGTATTCTGCCTCTTATGATATTTGACCTGTACCTAATGAGCAGCCCTGGGAGAAGGAGCTGGGGGTGCTGTGGGTGAGAGCAGGACCTGCCCCAGCCTGAACCCCCCTGCCCTGGGCTGATCCCCCAGCGTGGGCAGCAGGGCAGGGGGGATTCTGCCCCTGTGCCCCTGTGCTCAGCTGAGCCCCCACCTGCAGAGCTGCCCCAGCCCTGGCTCCAACAGCACAAGGACGTGGAGCTGCTGCAGCCAGGCCAGAGGAGGCAGGAAGGTGATCAGAGGGATGGAGCAGCTCTGCTGAGGGAATTCAGAGTGTTCAGCCTGAGAAGAGGAGGTTTCAGTGTGACCCAGTTGTGGCTATCCAGTAGCTGAAGAGAGCTGACAAGAAAAAATTGAGACAATTTAAAAGGACCTGGAGTGATGGGACAAGAGGGGTATGAGTTCAGGTTGAAAGTGAGTAGGTTTAGATTTCATATTAGGAAAAAATCCTTCCCTATGAAGGTGGTGAAGGCCCTGGCACAGGGTGCCCGGAGCAGCTGTGGCCATCCCTGGATCCCTGGCAGTGTCCAAGGCCAGGTTGGAAAGGGGCTTAGACCAACCTGGAACAGCTGAAGGTGCCCCTGCCCGTGGAGGGTTGGAATGAGATGACCTTTAAGGTCCCTTCTGTGATTCTGTGAGCTCTGGCACTGCTCCATTGATCTGAATTTCAATCTCAGACAGGTAGCACAGAAAAGGTCACAACTCACAAGACTCTTAGGTCTATTATATTTTCTTTTAATGTAACACACATCCAAAATGGCCTGCCAGGCTTACCAATGAAGTACATGAAAGACCACCAGTACAATACAAGCCACACTTACTCAAGCTATGCTGACCAAAAAGGTACCTGGGGAACTACAGGGATTTCTTCTCATGTTCTTGGAGGCACATGGGAACAGCTGACAACACCAGCACTCAGCCTCACTGTAGTAATGCACCCCCACCTTAGTGGGTGCTTCCATATCAGGAAAAGTTTAGGACTCACCCACCCCTTACTGTTCTAACAACCTAAAGGACCCAGAAACTTCCATGTTCTTTTCCAAGTAGTTGGCCAGGTGCCAGCACAGAGGCACTGGTTGGGCTTTTTAAATGTACCTCAAAACCTTTTGCCAATTTCATTGGGCAAGGTGCCAAAGAGCCCACCTGGACCATCAAGTTCTTAAAAAACTGCACAGAGGAGCTCAATCATGTTTTTGGATTGCCTTAGCAATGTAAGAGTGTTCTCTGCACTGTGTTTGGCTTGTATTTCTTTTGTTTGATAATGTTTATTATTTTTGTCAGTATTAAACCCATTTATTTTACAAAGCATGTCCAGAGAAGTTGTCTTGTTATTTTTTAAACCACTCTGAAGAGTTGCAGGTCAGCCCTCAGACTGGAAACATCTTCAGGGAGCTTATTGCACCCTGGCCACCTGCAGGAATGTATCACCTCATTTTCCTTCCAAATATCCCTCCCACCCAGAGTTACAATGGGGAGCGGAACAGCCTGGATGCTTCTTCTCTCAGCATGTCCAGCCAGGACAGCAATGCCAACCTGAAGGAGCCCAAAAAATCCAGCCTGGTCAAGGCAGCAGAGGAAGGCTCATGTGAGTGGTCACGCCTGAGGGTTTGGTTGCATGCATCCACATGAGCTCTTGGCTTTCAGTGCTTGAGAGGCTGAGTCCATCCTGCTGGAGAGCAAGGAGAGGCAGAACAACAAATTATTTCTCCTTTCATTGTGCTGTGACTGTTTTTGGACAGGCTGGATCAGGGATTGTGTTTCTGTGTTTGCTGCTTTTCCTGACACTCTCTGACCTCAACAGTGGAATAAGTAATGAAGTTTCTCAGCAAATTCACTGTTTCCAAACTCTTTCTTTGACTTAATTGAGATGGTGTTTCAAGATGAACTATTATTTATTTGGAATTTAAATGTGATTTGTTTTTAGAACTTCTCAGGTTTCTTTTTCCTTACCACACCTAGAGTGCATCACAACAGCTGTTGTGTGGGTCTAGTGGAGGGTGCCCTTGCCCTATGGCAGGGGGGTTGGAATGAGATGAACTTTAAGGTCCCTTCCAACCTTGCTTTTCCATGATTCTATGATTTTATGATCTATATACCCTTTTTTTTGACTACCTCTGTGTTCCAGGACAATGACTTATCAGCTAAATTGAACCTACAGTTCTTTGATATCCTACATGGGGCCTTTTAGCTTTAGATTAAGATTTTAGATGTGTGATTACAATACTGTGTTTTATTGACTAACTGAGCAGCAGATGCATCACAGTTACTGTCTGTCTATGTGCTCTTAAGTGCAAAATGATTAAATTTATCTTAAACTTCTATGGGAAATAAAGTGAAAATTATGTAATTTTCCTTAGAAGTTTAAGATAGCTCTCCAGGGGGACTCACACAGGGTCCAGCAGTGGTCACACAGGTGATTTGCAGTTCCTCTGATGCCCAGTAGCTTGGTGTGGTGTGATATCTGGGTTGCACATCCCACATCTTTCATTTGGGAAGTAGATGTAATGCTGCATGTTGCTAAACCTGGCCTGCAACCCATGTGTCTTGGGGCAGCCCTTCTTTTGTAATCCCACATTGTGCTCAAATAAAAACTAAGTGATTTCTACGTTCCTCCTGATACTGTTTTTGTGCTGTGACAATGGATAACATCTGCCATGTTGGCATTCTGTGTAGTTTCACAAATAATGGGTAAAATACCATCATTTCCCACAGGAACTCTTCTCCAGCAGAGCTGGGACGGTTCCCATCATCCCCATTGTGCCAGGGTGGTCCTTTTCCTCTGAGTCCTGGGGCTTGTCATCACCACTATCTCTGCTCAGTGACATGGCCTCATTAAGGGAACTGCTTCCTGAAGAAATGTCAGATAAGATGGACTGGGTGAGCCAGGCAGCCACCTTCTGAGCTGGATAAAAACCCAGCTCAGCTGGTCCACTCAGGAACTGATACTGGGAGTTGGCTGGGAAAGGGAGTGACTTTTGTCACCCTGCCCAGTCCTGACTGTGCTGAGATCAAACTGGGAAATGCCTTTGAGGGGCAAGAGCTGGAAGATGTGAGGATGGAGCTCAGGGAAAGGTCCTCTTGGCTAGAAAGATGCTTAGATCTGAGCTGGGAGCCTTCTCCCATGCTGTAGGACAGCCCTGGAGATGGCATGGATGGATGTCTAAGGAAAATCACCCTGCTGAGAGGAGAACACGTGGCCTCAAGCAGCCTGAACCCTGTGCTGGCACCCAAGGACCAAGGGAGATGGGCTGGAGGACCTGTGGTGTCCTGCTGTGGCCACTTGCATTATTCTGTGCTTGAAAAAATGGAAATACAAGTCCCAGACAAAGAGGGAGACAACAGGGAGGAAAGATAAACTATTTCAAGGATCCATTTTCCAGTTTTCAGAGGAAAGAACAGCAAAGGATGTTTCCTGCTCTCTCATAGCAAGCTACTATATACCGCTGTATCCATTATTTCAAGTGGGAAATTGTAGTTACTCAAAGTTCTCATTTCTTTTTTATAGGTGTTTCAAGTACCTTGGCTTAAGGATCAGCTAGAAATGCTAGTAGTTCTCTGAACTTAGTCTGTCACAGCAGAACAGGACAAAACCTGTATGAACAAAAATGTCCCTATTCAAAATACACTTCATTTAAAAGTCTGGAGATGTCCTAAACACGACCCCTCAATATATTCTTATTATATCTGCCTTGACTACAACTAAACCATTTTCCTGCTAAATGCATCATTGTGCTGATGCACCAACTGGAATGTAAATCATATCATAAATGGGAGAATAAATCTTGCCTAATCATCAACTCATTTTGTGTTGGTACACAAAATCCTCGAATTGGGGCTGAACGAATCTTTTTTGGGCTCTGCTCTGTCCAGAAGTAAGGACAGATTTGATCAGCACAAATTTATGCCTTCCCTGATGTTGCACAAGTATTCTGAATTTGATGTGAATTTCTAGTACAACCACCACCTCAAAAATGTTGTTAGTCATCATAAGGCAAAATTAGGCGTTAGTCTTGGGTAATTTGAAAACCAGGCAAGGGAGGGTTTTTTTGTCAACTTATAAACTTTTGGGTTTTTTTTTAAATCAGAAAAGTGATGATGAAGCCAGGCTGTTTTGAGTCTGTGACGAAGCAAGTTTCAGAGCTCTGAGTCTTGTCAGAACTGTTTGAACAGCCCAGCACAAATGTTCTGAGAAATCAAACGAGTATTCAGCGACCGATTCTGCACCGCCTGCTCGGCTTACCCAAATGAGCTTTTGGAAAGCCCTTGAAAAGCAGTCTGGCACTTCCTCCCTTTTAACAGATGAACTGAAATTTCTGAAAACCACAGAAAAACCACCTCCTCTTTTACCAAGCCTTGCCCTGAAGGCTTTTTTCCCCCAACCAAAATCATTATGCAATGCATAGAATTATTGAGTTATTTACCTTTAATGCAAGGATCATTCTCTTCTGTCTGGGTTTGTACAGGGATGCTGAAACACTGAGCTGCCCCATAGATCACAGCAACCTTTGAATGAGGCACAAAGGAGAGCATTTGTGGTTGTTCTGGGACTTTCAGTCGGTGATGGCTTGCCTTGGAGTCGTCACAGATTTATTTGTCTTTATTGAACGGGGAGTATAAGATCACTTTGGCCTAATAGTCTGTTTAAGATTTAGGTGCTCAGACTCATCTTCAGGAAGGTCTCTTGGTGTCAATAAGGATTCAAGCCTTTTGCTGTTCTGCCATGCACTAGGGAGAAATCTGGACTTATAACCTCCTTGCAGCCAGTAGGGTTGTCTGGGGAAATTAACCCTTGCAGAATTCAGTCCCAAGCGTGCCGTGGGAAAGCAGTCTCCAAAGCACACTCGCAGCCCAACAAAGCATGATGTTATCGCTTCTCCAAATGAATTCAATGGGATGTGAACCCATTTGGCATGCACAGCTGCTCCCTCTGATGGGATGAGCCCCTGCTTTTCTCAAGTCTGGTGCAAGTGCGTGTGTGTGTGGGTTTTCTGGTGAGCAAACCCTCTCTTTGTCACAGTGATCCCGTACCACATCACCATCACGACAGGCACGGAGTACGACTCCAGCACTGACAGCCGCGTCTTCATCATCATCATGGGCCCCCAGAAGGTGCAGACTGAGAGGCTGTGGCTGGATCTCCCAGAGGGAAAGGATGAATTCGCAGATGGCTCTGTGGAGAAGTTTTCAGTTTGGGGCCTAGATGTTGGGGAGATCAAGAAAGTGGAGGTATGTTGTGAGCGCAGCGCGAGTGCTGGAGGCGTGTGAGATATGTGGCCAAAGAAAGCATGTGGTTCTGTTATTCTTAGCAGTGAAGGAAAGGAAAGGCTCTTGGGTCTAAGAGAAATGTAAACAGGACTGTGCTGGTGGGATTTTGCATGTGTCTGAACCTGTCAATAAGTATGCTTTACTTTGCACAAAACCAGGATCCTCGTGAAGCGGAAGATAATTGTGACTTGGAAAGAAGTTACAACACGTCCCAGTTTTGTCCCATCTCTGGCACAGCTTTTTCTCACTCAATCCCTTCTATTGCCAGATGCAGTGAAACTTCCCAGGATGCAGCTCTTTATGGGTCTTTTTCCTAGTTGATTTTTTTTTTTTTCACTACTTCCAATTGGGTTTCATAAATTGTGAGAAACACATCTTGTATAATTTCCCAGCTAAACATGAAAATTGTTTTCACAGCTTGGAGGACACAGGCTTAGAGAAGAAAATTAATCATAATTTGTGAGTAATGTGCACAAATAGATTTCAGTGCAGGAACCATTTTTTCTGTTATGGCTCAGGGAGACACAATTTGCATATACTCTCCATCACTGGGCTTAAACTTCACATGAATATTCCAGAGTATTTGTGTACATCATTCTTGTTTCAGATGGCTGTTCCATCTCCTTAAAGCTTGCTCCAGCCCCTCAAGTACTGAAACCCACAGCACCTGAGGACTCTAAGAGCCCATTTAATTTTGGTTTTACCCCATCCTTCTGTGGAAGTAAATCTACCTGTTGATGTGTGTGCCTGTATAATTGGAAAGAGACAGGAAATAAGGAGGAATCCTATCTAATAAGAAAATCTTTGCATCTGTATATCCTGCTGTTGCAGCTGAGAGACTGTCACTTGCACTACCTTTCACTCAAGCAATGAGTTCTGACATCTTGAGAAATTTATTATCAAGCCATTTTCTTAATGCACATCAAGTGCCTGGTTATTATGAGTATTAGTGGCACTTTCTGTCTAGCCCATCTCGAGGTCAAACTTTTATAGTGAAGCAAGTGTATCAATCCTTCTCTTTGGGATTGTGCACACATGGAAACAGCCATGGAGTGGGACAGACGGAGGAAAATGAGAGTATCACCCACCTCAAGGTCAGAGAGACAAGAAGAGCAGCCTGAAGAAAGAAATAAAAAGGGATGCTAGAAAAGATTCAGTGAATAGAGTAGGGAATGGGTAGAAAATAGAAGAAAGTAGGAGAAGACACTTTGAAACAGGCAGAGGCAAGGCAAAAATTAATTTGGAAAGGAATACAAATGGGAAAGAAGATAAAAGGTTGCAAATAAAATGCAGAGAGCTAGGAAAAGAAATAGCATATATCTTTCAGGCTGGCAATGTTCTTGTGCACTCTTTCACCCCAGTACTCAGTGATCTCACCAGTCAGAGCCTCACCCCGGCTCACTTTTCCCTTCTGGTTTGTAACTCCCAGCTCGCAGCTGAAGGAGCCACCTGCTCCTGGCCTTCTGCCTTCCTTCCTGCAGTGCCCTCAGCTGGGAAGGTCCCTTCTTTTGGACCCGTGTCCCTGGGATGACATCGATGTGCTCGTCTGCTGTGGTTGCCATGGCACCAGCCCGCATTTTCCTTCTAGAAAATTGCAGTGTTCAGGGACATTGCAGAAAATTGCTAGTTATCTGCTCGGGGAGAAAGTGAGGAACAGTTCGTTCTTGGATCTGGCATTTGTCTGTTTGTGTGGAAGGTGAAAAGTTCTGAATGTGAGTTACCATGTGAAAATAGCATAGTTTGAGGATTAAGTTTCCAGGAGCCCTCTGTATAACCCAGGCAGCAGACTGCACTATTTAGCAGGACTGTGAGATTTGAAGTGTGATGCTACTTCAAGTTTGGTATTATGCTCCTGCTGCAAATATACTCCACTGAAAGCAGAAACAGTGGAACACAAAATAATTGGAAAGGAGTCCATTTATTCCTGTCTTGTAAGCCTACAGATATAATATTTACTGCTGGTGGACTTTAATAGACACTCTGACATGAAAATAAATAGCACAAGTTGTTTGGTGTAGACACTTTACACTGTGTTTTCAAAATAATTTTTAATATTTCTTCTCCTAATGAATGCAAATATCTCTGTTCCTAGACTGTTGTTGCAGCAGAGAGGCACAGGTATGTCTAGGAGTGTCTTGCATTGGTTTGTTTTCATAAACCTCTTCTGGTTTTCATAAACCTCTTCTGGTTCAGAACCTTGCTCCATAACAGAGGAAAATCAAGGACACACAAATATTGCAAATGCAAGTCTAGTCCCTCAGTGGGTAGGGACCTGACCCTTAGGTTTCTTTAGTATTCTGTGACCCTTCTTTCCACAGGTATTCTCTCAGATTTTCCCTTTGCCACTGTGTTCTGTTTCTATGTGATCCTGAACTGCTCAATACAAATTGTGAATCCCAGTCTCAGTGATGTGCAGTCTCTCAAGGACAGTAGGAACAAGTTACAAAGGTTTTCAAACAGCCCAAATAAAGATCTACCTGCCTTTGAAATTCTGTCATTCTAACTTAAGCTCAAACATCTCAGCCCAAAACACTTGTTGTGATACTGATGTGCTCATTCAGGCTACACTGCTTGGCACTTTTTTACTGTATTGGCATGGTCTGTCTGAAGATTTGCCTGGAATTGAAAGCCAAATCCTGGTGCTCTGCTCCTGAAGTTCAGCCATAGGGAAGACTTGGCTGACACTGATTGAATTTGTCCCAGAATTTACACTGCTCTTGAGGTCCTTGGGAATCTGTTTGTGCACAGGTTCTCCAAGGCAGCTGGATGCACAGGTTGTTTTCTTCTGGCTGTCACTGATACCAAAGAAGTTAAAGTTTCCTGTGAAAATGTGGCACCTAGAAATGTCTTGGAATGAAACTTTGCCCAGGGAATCTATGGATATCCCATCCATGGAAGTGCCCAAGGCCAGGTTGGATGGGGCTTGGAGCAGCCTGGAATGGTGGAAGGTTAGAATGGGATGGGCTTTAAAATCCTTTCCAGACCAAACTGTTGTATGATTCTATGATGTGAGCAGGTGGGGGTGTGCAATGAACCCAAAATACCAGCAAATTTTATTAGGCTCATTGAGATTTTCCCTCCAGCTGCTTTGTCACTGTAGAACCATGGCCCAGAACTTTCCCCACTGCCTCATCCATGCCATCCTGCAAGAGCTGCACAAGGACTCTGGGTTTGGAGAAGCTCAGCCAAGCTGGCAGAGAGGGAATGGGAAGGCAAATGTTATATTCCCATTCACCTCACACCCCAAGAATCAGAGGATTAATGCATCCATTGTAGACTTGAATTTCCCTAGTGGTTAAGCTCTAATTTTCTGCAGCTGCACAGACCTCAGTACAGCAATAATATTCCTAATAGCAGTGATGGCTGAGACTGTCAGACAGAAAAGATCACTTGTTTTTGGGGAAAAAAAATAGATACCACAGATACATCACGCTAGATGAATCTGTTGTTAAAAATTGCTTGCCGAGCCTCCCTAAATATCCTAATAATTTAAAAACAAAAAACAGAGAGGTTTTTGGACTAAGAACCTCATTTTCCTGGAAACAACAGAAACAACATTTTGTCTGTAAATAATGAAGTGCAGTTAGGTCTTTTATGGACAGGTAGCTCATTGGAATGACTGGCCAAGGTTCATAGATCAACCTGGATACATAATTTTGCTTCCAAGCCTGCCCTAGGCTGAATTTCCAGCCTTCTTTAAGAGAGACACATGTAGCTTCTTGGAGAAATTTACACTGTCAACATCGTTTTGCTGCTGATACACCCTGACTCCTGTCAGATTCAGTTCCAGGTGGGCTCTGGCTTTCATAAACTCGTCCCTGCACACTTGTGCACTGTCTCTGCGTTTCTGCTGGACCTCTGCCCCTGCTGCCATCTCTAATATTTTTCCTTTTTCCACTTAAATTTTTTCAGGAGCTGCTTGTTCCTCCATGCAGACTTGTGGCCACCCTCATGTCACTTCCTGGTCTCCAGGACAGATCATTCTTGAGGCTGGAGGAGGTGGTCCTTGAAAACCAACCAGCTACAGATGCAAGCTCCATCTGCTGTCTCCTGTACAAAGACAGAGCTTTTGCAGTCTAAAAGGGATGGGAAGCAGAGGAGCAGCCTCATACATTTAGTTCACTTATATGTGGATTTGTGAGGGAAGTGCTTGTAATAATACATGTGGGTGTTTGTGGAGCTGCATCTTTTCTCCTGGCTTTGAATAATCACTCCAAGTGTGTGACAGAAGTGGAAAGGGCTTGTCAAGGTGGAGAAATGTGTCTGCTGCCAGCTGCAAATGAGCATATAGGGGGCAATGGCCCAGGAGCAGAGTGACATGAGACTGGATGTGTTTTCATGTCTACCTTGGGGTTTTTTTAGAGACTGGGCTTCCCTCATGCACAGCAGTTGATGACCTGAGCTCCCTCACCCACTGTTTGAGAGTTCCCTTCATTCCCTTGAGGAATGTTTTGCTGTGATGGTGTACACAGACTCTGAGTCCTTCTTTTCCAGGTGAATCCCCCTCATGCAGAGGTGTTCCCCTTTCCCCAGGATGTGTTTTCTCTGTGTCCCTCACAGGTGGGGCACGATGGTGCTACCCCTGAGAGCTGCTGGCTGTTGGAGGAGCTCACCATCGTCGTGCCCACCAAGGGCGTCATGTACAACTTTGTCTGCAAGTGCTGGCTGGCCAGAGACAAAGGTGACGGGCTCACCTCACGGATCCTCAACATCCTGGATGCAGAGTGTGTAAGCATTGGCATCAAGGTAGGCACCAGGGTCACTTTGTGCCTTTAGCTGCTGCAGGGACCTCTGCTGACACGGGTTGTGCATCAGTGGCTCTCTCAGATTTTGCCTTTTGCAAGTGGCTTGAGCCTGATCTTTCCTTTCCTTTCCTTTCCTTTCCTTTCCTTTCCTTTCCTTTCCTTTCCTTTCCTTTCCTTTCCTTTCCTTTCCTTTCCTTTCCTTTCCCGTTGTTATATTAGTAAAATCTTGGTTTAGGATCATGATTGTTTAGAGCACTGTTCAGTGAGGCTGGCTGGATGCAGCTGTGCAGAGGGCAGAGCAGGTAGGGCAAATTTCAGCAGCCTGTCCTCACCTTGTCACCCACTGAATCACCTGGTACCCGTAGAGTGGGAGCAGCTTCAAGGTGAAGGATTACTTCTAACTCATCAGATTAGAGCAGTGGAAATATCCAAATGTTTTAATCTCTCTATGATGTGGCCACATAACAAATTTCCCAATAGGGAATAGGGAAATTAACAATTACTGGGAGTTGTCGAAACATGAAAACATTTGTAAGCCTGATCTTTGGTGAGAATAACTGATTAAAGTTGAATCAGTGATGAATAAAACTCTATAGTATTTTCATTCGAATATGTGAATTTTGAAGTAATATCTGCTATGCCATGTTTCAAACAAGTACAAATTGGAAAGCCGAGCTATGCTGATTTTGGATGTAAGATTTGTAGCAGAAATAACAGTCTGGATGAATGTGACAATAACACTGTGTTTAAATACCTGTGTGGCAATTTAAAATCTCTATAGATGTGCTTCTATTTGCAGTCAGGTTACACTTGCCTGGTACATTATTTTTTCTTTATGCTGCTTTTGATTCCCAAGCTAAAGGTATTCTCCTGAAATCTTTCTTGCTCCCCAGACACACAAAAAATTGATAATATTTTTAGCATTTGTGAAGGATTCACCAAATCAATGCAGATTTCAGTGGTGGAATTGACCTAAGAGGATATAAAAGCCTTCCTCAGACTTAATACCAAGGTTAAAACCAATCTCATAAAAATGTCCCATGTGTCATTTAACCTCCTGGATGAGGTTTCCAAGCTCCTGTTGGTGACCTGATGGCTTGCCCATAGATTGAAGTGGGTGTTAATGAAGACTTATGTTCAATCTTCCTTTAAAAGCACAATCCTGAATATTTATTTTCATAGGCATGCCAAAAATAGACACATCTAATGATAATTTTTTTTCCTATGATATCAGGCCAGAAACTTGATGGGAGGTTTGAAGGAAATCTGGGGATTCATGCTTGGGACATGAAACCAGAATTGAGCATTTCACTTTCTGATCAGTCTCCTTGTTGAGGGAACTTGGGACTGTTCCCTCCTAAATAGCTGTAGATAGAAACTGAGTCTTACAGGCCTTTTAGAATTCAAAGACAGCTGATATGTTTAGCATCATTGGGAGGATTAATACTTTTCTGGGGTTTTTTTTCTGCTTGGCTTTTGTACAGCCATTTCAACTTAATTTTCTTCTTGGCTTGATATTCCCTCTTTTTGCTTTAAATTGAGTATTTGCTTTTATTTGCTTTCCCATAGTTGGAGAAATTACTCAATGTCCACCACAGACATTAGAAGCCTTCGGTGCATTGGTAAAAGAGTTTTTTCTCCTTCCTGTAAAAATCCAGGATGCATTGCTGAGATTTAAAATGCATGTGGATGAATACGTGATCAACAGGTTACTCAGGTTCAAATAAACATGAAAAGTATTTTTTTTATGTTACATTATTCCTTTGCACTGCTTATTTATGTGGCAGCCAAAATTCAGGCCAATAAAAGTAGCCTAGCAGTGCACTATTAGAAATATGTTTCTGGGAGTTGTTTCTTGATATTCTTCCTTGTCTTAAAGAAGCCTTGGTACCAGAGCTATGATTTTGAAAGCATCTAAGTGGTTCAGAAGTCTTAAAACCCCTGACAGCTACTGGGACTTGCACATTTTTGACATATTTGTTCTGAGTCTTATTGCTCCCATGTCAGTTGAAAAGAACAAAATTAGGCTAGTAAGGTGAAAATTATAAAAAAAACATCTTTTCAGAAACTGGCATGCCTTCGGTACACACAAGATCTGGGAGGACCCTGCAGCTGATGCAGCAGTGAGCATCCCCTTGGAGAGCAGGAGAGCTGAATTTTTGTACCACAGGGAATGTTCTGATGTATGAACCTCCAAAGTGTTATTGATATTGCATTGACCAGATAAACACTGAACTTTTGGAGGAAACATTTTGCAGCCAAGAAAAAGAAACAACTGTTCTTCTGGGAGACTCTTTTTTTAAATTAGAGAGAGTTTGGTGCAGTACAGAGCTGGAGTGCTGGAGGTCACCAGGCAGACACACTGGTAACAGAGGGTTGGAGACCCAGATATTGATGTGATGGTTGTGACTCCTGTTAAGAAGCAGCTTAAGAAATCTTCATCACTGATGTTGCAATATGACAAGGAATAATGGGTTTGAACTGAGGGAAGGTTGACTTGGATTAGATAAAAGTGAGAAAATTTGTACACTGAGGGTGATGAGGCCCTGGTACAGGTTTCTCAGAGAAGCTGTGGCTGCCTCTGGATCTCTGGAAGTGTCCAAGGCGAGGCTGGATGGGGCTTGGAGCAACCTGGGATAGTGGAAGGTGTCTCTGCCCATGGCAGTGGGGGGAGCAGGATGAATTTTAAATGTCCCTTTCAACCCAGTCCATTCAGTGATTTTCAATTCAGATATTGTCACAATAAATGCATCTCTTCCAAGGCTGAGCAAATCTGTAGAAAAGATCCTAGATGGAAAGTCCTGCAGTAAATTTTGATTTCTAGGTTTGCCTCTGAAAACAATGGTGTGGAGAAAAACCAAGAAGTTCTGTTGGAACCTCTTCTGTAAATGAAGTAGATCTCCAGGGCAGTGTGTTTCCCTGTTCAGGGTGGGTTAAGGACAGCTCTTTAAATGAGACCTTCTGATTGTTTCCAATCCTCACCAGATCCTCTACGAGGTCACAGTTGTCACTGGAGACATCGAAAGTGGCGGCACTGATGCCAGGATTTTCATTACTGTCTTCGGATCCAATGGGAACACTGAGGAGATGCTGCTGGAAAAAAATGGAGACAGGTACAGTAACTTTTGTCTTTTTTGTTGGTAGAAAAAAGTGGAGTGATGAGAGATTTTGGTGTCAAGTCAAGAAGCTCTCAGGGCTTTGATCACACTCTCGCTGAAACACAAAATATTTGCTCCTGTTTACATTATAGATTCAGACCTGGGCTCCGGGTAAGTGTTTTTGTCAGATTTTTAGAAAAACAAAGGAAAGGAGAGCCAGGGAAACCACCCTTTGTCATTTGTACAAGTTTTGTTTAACCTGTTTTCTCAGTGCCTTTTGAGATTAGCATCTTGAACAAAAGTATGAAGTCCTGCACTGTCTCCAAGAAGAACAGTGAGCATTGCCCAGGAGAGCACTGAGAAATGGATGGGTGATGGTACAGGATGCTGCACTGAATGCCCTGATCTTACTAAAAATGTGGAATCTCATGTTTTCTTCAGCAGGAACAGCTAACAAACACTATAACCCTAGCCTGATGCCAGCACTTCCACAAGCCAAAAAACCCACACATGCCACCACTGATCCACTTCCCAATGCTTTTTTGTTCCTTCCTAGCACCTTCCCTTAGTACAGAAAGCTTTAGCCTGCTCAAGAATGAACCATCTTTTAGTGACATCATGCTTAAATTTAATTAATTGACTAACTCTGATCTCATTCAGCAAGGCATCTACAGAGCATCAGAAGGGTGGGAGCTATTTGCCACACGGTTTGAGCTCAGCTTGCTGAAGGAATGCTGAATAACTGAGGATAAGGTGCACCTGGCATGGAGGTGTTTGCTCAGAGAGTGTTTTACTTGAAGCTGTTGTAGCAGAGTGGGTGTCTGAACAAACATAGCTAAGACTGAGAGCTTCATGTGTCTAGTTAGTAACAAGCACGAGCCTTGTTTGTTGTGAAAAAAATGCAGCAGAGGTGCTGCCGACTAAAATATCTGTGAGAAACACAGCTGAGTCACGCAGAAAACCACAGCTCTTGGGGCTGGCTGCTCCCCATCACAGAGGAGCATCCAACACATGGGGCAATGCCCCTGGGCTACCAGTGGCCACTCTTCCACTCAGTTAATCCCCATACTCAGTCCTAGCAGGGGGGGAAATGGACCACTGATGTCTGCATTCAGAAATGAAGCAGATTTCGCATCTGGGTGTGTCAACCAAAAATCTCTAAAGGGGATCAAGGCATGTCCAGCCCTTCAGGAGCAGGGTTGGAGTTTTGCTGCATCTGGGGCAAGCAATACCCCTAAACTTTGTGGCCTTTAAAAACACATCCCATTTGACTATGTGGATGGGATGGACGATCTCTGATACGAGAGCATGAAAATGCAATACAGAAGAATAGAAAAGTTTCTGTGTTATTAGTTGCTTGGGTTATCATCTGACAGTGGAGGACCTGTGAAAGGTGTTGAAAAATCACTGAGCCTGGGTAAAAAAAAAGGAAGTGTAAGGCTCAACTCTTATTATGTTAATATCCCCAGGATGCTGTGCTGTTCTGCTGGCATATCTCTGCTGGCTGGAGGTGCTCTGTATCACACCTCCAGCTGTACAGAGCTCTTGTCATCTCATTAGCACCCTCTGCAGAGGACATCCATGTCCCCAAATTCACATCCTGTCTGTTTCCACGCCACTGCCACCAGTCTTCATCCAGCTGTTAACAGCATAGGCTTTCCTGGCTCTTTTCCACGTGGAAATCTCTCCAGCCCTTGCACCAGCAGAGCAGGGATGGGTGAGAGCTGCTGCAACCAAATGGTAAAAAGCACTTCATCTTTATTGGGGCCATCCAGTGCCAATTCACTCACAGCAGCTTAGTGCATTATGAAGAACCGTCTGTCTAACCTGCCACAGATTTAAGGCAATTTTCGCTACATTACACTTATTGCCAAGACCCCTGGGCAAGGGAAATATTTATAAGGGCAGGCATGGGTAGGAAAGCTTAATGAAATCCTTTAGATAAATGGTTCAGTGTCCTGAAAAGGGAATAGCAGCAGTCAGCTTGTCTGGGTACTTCTTCAGTCCTCAATTTTTTTTTCAGGTTTATGTTCATCTTCATATAAATTAGGGATAGCAAAGAGCTTCTGGGTCACCCAGTTTGTCACTTTGGCAATCACTTCCCTCTAGGACTTCCCTCTTGGAAGCAGCAGATGAGTATCAGTGTTACAAACTTCAAACAAGGCATTTGCTGAAGATAAAGAATGTTTTATTTTGCTAGCAGACATTTTAGCTTAGAGTGGCTCAGCCTGGAAAGCCTCAGAGTGAGAGATTTCTAGGAAGCATTGTAGGTAATAGTGATTGTAATAAAAACTGATCATAGGATCACAGGATAATTCAGACTGGAAGGGTCACACCTTTTTGTTAAATAGATGTGGAAATCAATCCAGTCCAGGGAGAAAAGTACATTCTATTTCTCAGAGTGAGACAGGCTGCCTCAGTATCCAGTACCACAGACAGACAAATAAGAAAAAGGAGTTTTTCAAAGAGCAAACATAATCCTCAATAACTAGAAATGGACTGGGACCAAAATGCCCTGTCTAAACTCCTCTGGGAGTGCAGAAGAAGCAATGCCTGGATGAAAACTGAGAGGCTCAAGCCAATCCCTGTTACTAACATCTGCAGCTATGCATGCCCAGATAATGGTGTGAGTATAATCACATTCATCCTGCAGGGGGTATTCTGAACAGAGGTTAGGTAAAGAATTTTTTTTTTCTCCACATTCTGGCACTGCTATGGGAGGCTGTGTGCATTGCCAGGAACGAGATATCATCATTATGGATTGTTTCTGTTTTGGCAGTACCCACATCTTGCAGGGCTCTTCCCAAACCTCTCAGCACATTCAGGTAATTCCCTTGCAAGGAGAACTTTGCATGGAGGAGAAACCTCAACAGCAGAGTTCTTGGTAGACCCCCTGGATTTGGCTGTCACTCTCTTTAGCAAGGATCAAATTTCCAATCCAAGACCACAGCAGGTCTCCAGGTATTTGAGGGAGCAAACTGGAAGATCCACTTGTTTAGAACAGAGTAATATCGAGCCCGAGGCAACACTTTCACTGAAGCAAACCTTTCCTCCCAACACCAGTGATGCCAGGAGGGAGGGAAGGTGCAGTCCCAGCCAATATAATCTTCTTTGGGAAGCACATGTTGGCTGGTTTTTTCCCTTCTCCTGCTTTCTGCTGATTGCTATGGATGAGCAGCCCCTGCACATCCCCATGCCTGCACAAAGCAGCCACGCACCGGGAAGGTTTTTCACGCAAGCTTACACAAACCCACCCTGCTTCTTACCAGAGGCAGAGACAGCCTGCAAATCCAAATCCTCCAATTTCATCAGGCTGGTTTTGTCTCCCTTCTAACACAATTTGCCTGTGCTTACTAAACTTGGACATTGGGCTCCAATCCCTGTGCTGTGTTTAGCTGAGCTGCAGCAGCTGCCTCTCTCCACGGTAAACACAAAGTTTTGTGCTGCACCTCAGGGGAAGGAGATGGGGCAAAAATTATTTTCCCTTCTAACTGGAACAAGCTGAGGACAGGCAAGTGGGTAGATGCCAGGATGTGCAGAGAGTCTCTATTGTTCTGGTTGCAAACAGAATGGCAGTGTATGCTACAGGCTGCCTGGAGCAGCTCCAGGTGGGCTGTGTTTTCCAGGGAAGGAGGAAGCCCTGTCAAATCTGCACTGAGGTGTCTTGCCAGCAGCACAGTAGCTGGCGACTGCAGCGCAGAGAAGCTCGAGTCCAATAAATAAAACTCATAAACTTTTGATTTGAGGCTGTTGGCGTGGCCGGGGCTGCGGGACGGAGACGCAGAGAGGCTGTAAAGCAGCAGGGATAAAAGAAAAAAAAAACCTCCTTGTTCTTGCAATCCCTGCAGGTTTGAGCGGGGCCAGGAGGACAGTTTCATCATGGAGATCGCCGACATCGCGCCCCTGAGGAAGATGAGGGTCCGGACGGACGGGAAGGGGACACGCCCGCACTGGTTCATGGAGAGGGTAAAGCTCTTGGCACCACGGGTCTCCCTCAGCCTGCATGTCCTGGAGCCTCTCAGCCCCTGGCAAAGAGGAGAAAGGCACTCAGGGGCTAATTTTTTATTAATTTTCTACGTTTTTGCTGTTTGGTTTCTCATGGTTTTTTTCCTGCAGGGATTGAGCCAAGAAAGAAGAGAGCAGAAGGAAAACCTGTGTTTTAAGAGCNTTGGTTGGTTTTGGTTTTTTTTGTGGTGGAATCACCATGTCTGGAAGTGTTCAGAAGGCTTGTGGGTGTGGCACATTTGTGGGCTATGGTTTAACCACGATCACTGTGGTGCTGGGTTAATGGGTGGAAGTGATCATATTGGACATCTTTTCCAACCTAGATGATGCTATGGTTCCACTACAGATTCTGCTGTTAGATCTCACTCTGCTCTGCACGAGCCTTGGTTTGTCACCAGGGCACCTGCAATATTTTCTGGTCCCTGGGTTGTACCATCAGCCCCTGCATATCTCTGCCATGTGGGAATCTGAATCCTTGGGAGGGTGGATGTTTGTCTGCCAGACAGAGACACCCTGGGATGGGTGGGTCATTTCCAAATAATCCATTCAGCTTGATCATCCCATCTCTCCTCTTTCCTTCTCCTCTAGCACATATATTTATTTCTTTTCTTGTCCATACAAGAAAGGTGTCACTTTTATCTTGCATTTTGAATGCAGCATGCAAATTGGTGTTACTTTTTCCTGATGTCCTACCTTGCACAAAAGTACAGTGCTTGCCTTTATCTTTGCTGCCAAACCACCAGCACCTTGTAAGGATCACCTCTACCTGGGCAGTCAAAAGTAGTTTGCTGTGGGTCCCTATAATTATATTTCTAGGATGTGCTGATTGCAGAAGTCATTAATGAGAAACACATCTCTGCCATTTTCCTTTACTATGTTTTTCCTGGAGTTGCCATCCTGCTGCATTTCTGTATCTTGACCATTTTATGACAACAGTTTAAGACCTAGTAGCTCAACCATGGTCAGAGGGAACAGTGCATTTTTTTAAATTGGATTCTTTATCCATTTTGACTAATTTATAGCAGTCTTTTTTACATAGATAATGTGTTTCTAAACATTGATCCTACATAGCCATCAGTTTTCAGTGAAATGATGGAGTCCTCTTCACTGTCAGAAGAATTTCTGTGCTGCAGTACCATTTTTACTTCAACATTTCCTCTTCTAGATCTTTTCTCAGCAGCTGGGAAAAGGAGGGGCACTGAAAGAGGGTGAATTCAGGCTGGATATTAGGAACAAGTTATTTACAGTGAGGGTGGCAAAATACTGGCACAGGTTGCCCAGGGAGATTGTGGCTGCTCTATCCCTAGAATTGTCCAAGGCCAGGTTGGATGGGGCTTGGATCACCCTGGGATAGTGGAAGGTGCCCCTGCACATGGCAGTGGGTGGGACTGGATGAGTTTTAAAGTCCCTTCCAACCCTTAACATTCTGTGATTTTATGATGATGCTTCTGCAGCTCCTCAAAGGATTAGACCTCCAGCACATATCTTTAGAACTGATGCCACAGATGCACGTTTTTTCTCTCTGTGCCTGAGGAATAACTCGATCTTGTTGTCTGATTTGATTCAGATGTCTTGGTCAAATTCCCTTTGTAATTTCTCACATGCTTTCCCCTGAGTTTTATAAATCGTATTCGTATAAAATGAAATCAAATAAGGCTTATTCATCCAGAGGCATTCCAGGTCTTGCAGCCATGAACCAGCAGCAGCACAAAGGCAAGGGATGGCTGCACCTTTAGTTGTGCCTTCCCACCTTCCTGTTGCCTTGCCTGTCCAGGCATTCCAAAGCCTCAGCCTGCTGGACTGTCTTACCAAAAGCAAAGATTCCTTAGGGAAGTGGACTCATTTGGACCTGTCCAGCAGGTTTATAGCCACCTGCCAGCTCTACAGAAGTCACAGGTGGAACAGATCTTGAGAACAGACTTAAGAGAGGTCTTGTAAAAGTGAGGAAGAGCAACTTTTTACATGGGCAGAGAGTGACAGAATGAGGGACAATGGTTTTACACTGAAAGAGGAGAGATTTAGATTAGACTTTAGAAAGAAATTCTTGGCTGTGAGGGTGGTGAGGCCCTGGCACAGGTTTCCCAGAGAAGCTGTGGCTGCCACTGGATCCCTGGAAGTGTCCAAGGCCAGGCTGGATAGGGCTTGGAACAACTTGGGATAGTTGAAGGTGTTCTTGCCCATGTCAGGGGGTTGAAATGGAAGGACCTTAAGGTTGCTTCCAACCCAAACCATTCTTTCATAATTCTACAGGTTTAGAAGCTTATGGAAATTATGCCTATAATTTCTATTTTTTTCTTAGACAAGCAGATCACAGAGGATTTTTTAACTCCAGTGTTACGTAGAGTACAGTATTTATTGGTTTTCTTTCCCACCTTCCCTGCAAAGGTAAACACAGCATTTGCATTCCCAGGCAGAGGGTGGCTTGCAGAAGCATTCTGGAAGAGGGGAGGAAGGATTTTTGTTCACTGATTTGTATTCCAGCCTTAAAAACTTACGTAGCCTGGTGTGACATGAAAACTGATCGGAGCCCATTTCCATTTCTGTCAAAAGTGCATATTAAGACTGCATAATGAAATACTTGTGGGGGTAGTGCTAAACTCTCAGACAGATGGTTCACAGTTAGTGCTAACTAGCACAGTGAAATGAGAAGCTAGATTAAGCCATCAACCCCCTAATTAACCATTTGTTGCTCCATTTATCTACATGATATTCTCAGTTTTCTTGTTCTATTAAACTAACAATAAATGATCTTTTTAATTCTCTTTGGTCTTTTGGTAAACTGTTGCTAGCCATAATTTATACTGCTTTTAGTTCACCAGATATAGAAATGCATAAATACCAATTAAAATGCATGAATTATCAATGATTCTGTACACAGCCAGAAGATTCAATTTACAAGCAGGCAAGTAGTCATATTTTTTTTTCTGTCTACATAAAACACACTAAAATTTCATTCAGAAACTCAGTGAAGTAAATGAACTTGGTGCTGAAAATTCAAACTGCAACACAGAGTAGCAATAATGCTAGTACCTAAACCTCTAGAGGGAACAAAATTTGATGAGCGATGTTTTGCAACCAAATGAACATTATTGATCATTACCATGCCCAAAAAGGCATTGTGAATGTTCTCCAAAGCTGAGCAATGCTTTCTAATCACACCACTGCTGTGAGGGACAGAGAGTGGGGATCTTTTCCACTGATCTAATCCTGAATCTCGTGTTCTTCCACATCAAGCTACCATGACACTGCTCTGTGTTTCTGAAAAAACAGGGAACAAAATCACAGAATCCCAGAATGGTTTGGTGGAGGGCATATTAAAGTTCACCCCATTCCAATCCCCTGCCATGGGCAGGGACACCTTCCACTATCCCAGGTTGCTCCAAACCCTGTCCAACCTGGTCTGGGACACTGCCAGAGATCCAGTGGCAGACACAGCTGCTCTGGGCACCCTGTGCCAGGGCCTCACTCCCTTCAGCATACAAAAATCTTTAATTAGGAAACTTATCTAAATTCATACTTTGGAAACTTCTTCCTGGGATAGCTGCTTTCTCAGTCCCCATGATGATTTCACCTGCTGCCCAGTGTCTTAGCTATGAAGTTGAAACGCTAGGAACAAGAAGAGATGAAAGCTCAGTGAAATAGCAGGAATTATGAGACTGTTGAATTCTGCAGAGTTGCTTCCCTCAGAATTTTAATGTTACTTTGTGCTGTCAAAGCCAGACAGATAAGAAGCTGCCTTAATGAAGCACTAATTGCATTGCATTCAAACGTCACGAGTAATCCTGCATGTGGGACTCGGTCTTTATTCAGCCCTTTCTCCTTTGTATAAAAGAGATTAAGAGAATTTGAGAATTATTATTGAGAATTGAGAATTATATAGCTGAAGCTGACTTTTATTCTTTGCAAAAGAGTGAAGTCTTTGTTTTACAGTCAGAAGTTCCTGGGTTTAAGTGAGGAATAATGACATGCAACAGAAGCATAAAACCCTGTGTTTGAGCCTTTAGAGGTGAATGCCAGGAGCTGTGTATTTTGGTGTCAGCAGAGTGGGAGACCCTGTGGAGCATGTTTTACATGACATCTGGAAAAAGGCTGGGTAGGGCTAAATCAAATAATCGGACGTGTCAAACCTTTCCCTCGCAGGAGACAGTGTGCAATTAATTTCAAATTGTTGGTTTGATGTTCCTGTCAACTACTGTATTTGCTCAGCTACAAAGCAAATTATTGATGTGTTATTCATACACACTTCTGCCACTTTCTCTTCATGGCTTATTGGTGTTGTACAGCCCAGTTAAGCTCCCTGCATAATTAGCAAGAAAGTTGGAGCTGAAAAGCACACTGGATGCCCACAGTAAGTTGTAGGTATCATAAAAAATAGCTTAGGTGTCATGCAAAGTAGTGGTCCCACTGCCAAGCAGTAGCTAGTTTTACTGAAAGGAGCAGGCAGAAATTAAATATAGTCTCAGCTCAGCTCACTGAGATGACTTTCTTGACCCTCATGATTGAAACCGAAATCCTGTACCATCCTCTGTGTGTGCAACACCCACAAACATCTCCTTGCAGGATGGGATTAATTTCCTGCTATTTTAGTCACTGAAAAAAAGGCTACATTCAGCTTTCACCCCTTCCAACACACTGTTCAGGCCCCCTCTGTAGTTAGGGGCAGGCAGACCTGAGGGAGGGGGTGATGCCTCAAGGAGCTCCTCACCTGCCCCCAGGCCAGGCGGGATGTGGGGCTTCCCAGAGGATTCCCAGATCCCACCACTGACCACACAATGTGCTTGGGCTGGATGACCAGCATTTAGAGGATTCATGCTGAGTGAGTGACAGGCAGTGCACCCACACTGTGACCCAGAGGTCAGCCCGCCACTGCTGCTGCTTGTGTGTCCCTTGCTGTGACCATAGAATCATATTTTGAGTTGGAAATTACATTTAAAGATTGTCTCATTCCATCCCCTGCCATGGACAGGGACACCTTCCCTTATCCCAGGCTGCTCCCAGCCCTGTCCAACCTAATCTGGGACACTGCCAGGGATCCAGGGGCAGCCACAGCTGCTCTGGGCACCCTGTGCCAGGGCCTGCCCCCCCTCACAGCCACCAATTCCTTCCCAAGATCCCAAGATCTGGCCCTGCCCTCTGGCACTGGGAAGCCATTGCCTGTGTCCTGTCCCTGCAGGCCTTGTCCCCAGTCCCTGTGCAGCTCTCCTGGAGCCCCTTGAGGCCCTGGCAGGGGCTGGCAGCTCTCCCTGGAGCCTTGTCTTGTGCAGGTAAAGAGCCCCAGGTGTCCCAGGCTGGCTCCAGAGCAGAGGGGCTCCAGCCCTGGCAGCATCTGCGTGGCCTCCTCTGGCCTGGCTGCAGCAGCTCCACGTCCTTGTGCTGTTGGAGCCAGGGCTGGGGCAGCTCTGCAGGTGGGGGCTCAGCTGAGCACAGGGGCACAGGGGCAGAATCCCCCCTGCCCTGCTGCCCACGCTGGGGGATCAGCACAGGATACAGCTGGATTTCTGGGCTGACATCCCTTGGGCAAAAAACACTCACAAAATGAATCTTTCCCCTGTGTGCTCCTCCTGTAGCACCACCCCAGAGCAAGATACAAGGGGCTGGCCTCTGTTTCTGTCCTTGCTGCTTTACAGTGGTGCAATCACACATCCTGGGTCAGGGGCTGAGGATGGAAAAAGCTCCAGCAGCTTTTTGTAATTTTGCTTTCCAGCTTTCCAGAAGTTTTTCTCCAGCAGCTTTAGTAGCCAGACTTTTTTTTCTCAGGCAGCATCTGGAGCTCTGAGCATGGGCTGGGTATTTGTGAGAGGCCTCACTTCTGCATTTGTGAGTGCTCTCCAGATGACAATTCTTAATCTGCTTCTGTCCCCACTGCTTCCCTGACGATTCCCTGCAAGCTTTGCTCAGGAAATTTTGCTGCTAACAGTGTCACTGTCATTCCCAAGCAGGGCAGGAGGTACTGCTGGCTGAACCTGTTCCAGCACAGATTTTATGCGCTGGAGTAGGGGGTGGAAATAGACATTTTCAGTCCACCTGACATCACTCACAGTCCAATTTTGCAAAGAAAATTTTCTGGGTTGGACTCCTAAGAGGATGCAGGCATGGTTCACACATCCTTGAGAGAGGACACTTCTGTGCCCCAGCAAAAAGGCCACCAGCTGGGGTGGGGGAGACCTGATTTCTGCTTGGTTCAAAGCAGGGGTCTGATTCAATATCTCTTGACTCACAGAACAGTTTCTTTGACCACAAAGTAAGAGTATCACTGGCTATGAATAAGCAACTTTTTAGAAAAGTGGGACATCTTCTACAGCCAAAAATGTCCTGTCCCCCAGGACAGAGGGGTGAAGGTGCTGTGTTACAGATCCCTCTTTAGCACCAGGCAGATTGAAAACCCCAGATAAGTGTCCTACCCACAAAACCATTCAATGCATAAACAGCATGGCTTACTGCTCATCTTCAGTGTAGCTACTGCCTTCTTTAAAACAATTTTTTTATAACCTGAAGCAGGTTTTGAACTGCTGAAGATTGCAGCAAGGCTTGGCTGGGATCAACAGAAGGCCATGGACTGGCACACCTGAAGTTTGAAGACAGAATTTTATGTCAGGATAAAATTTTCTGATTTTTTTTTCCTTAGGCTGAGAAATGAGCATGCAGTGGAAAGGCACTGAGGTAGTCAAGGGGCTACAGGAAGCACATGGCACAATAGGAAAGGCTGAGGAAAATAAGAGTTTTTAAGCCATGACAAGAAAAGGCTGTTGAGGAGTCTAATCACAGTCTTCTGTTGCTTGAAAGGAGGTTACAGAAACCACTGATCCAGACTCTCCTCAGAGGTGGACAAAAAAACCTCATGAGGCAATGGACATGAGTTCCACTGAGGAAAATCCTGATCAGAATAAAGAATAAAATCTCCCCAGTGAGAGTGGTACAGCCCTGGGATGAGGATTCAGAGTGTCTGAGGAATCTACATCCTTGAAGATTTTCACAGCTCCGTTGGACATGGCTTTGCATGGCATGTGGAGCTGTGGACCTCCAGGCATCCTTTTTAACATAACATTTCCCACCACTCCTGATTCATTCCTCCATGATACTATGCCACACTTCTCTGACACGTCTGGGCTCATGTTTCCATGGCCTTTGCAGAGAGGCAGTGTTTTCTGATGTGCTGCTACACACAGGTGCAGTCTCTGTTTCTGTTAGAAACACAAATGGCAAATTATGGCTCTGTCTCATCCCTTCCCTCCAGCTCCCCCAGTTTATTGAGAACTTACTGCTAGGTTTTTGCTCTAGGCAGGTGCAATGCTTTCCTCCCATTTGACTGATGCTCCACTGAGCCCACACACAACAAGAGACATAAAGGTGGGTATTTTATTAGGCATTTTGTTGGAGTATCTTGTTGAGTTGCTCTGAATTCATTCCCATTCTGTTCCTATCACCACAGCATCTGAGCTGCTTCCATGACACGTTAGATAGTGTGACTAATATCTGTTGCATACTGTTTGTTCTGTCACCTTTTCCCAGAGGGAGAAGTGTGTGAAATATTAAGTTTTTGCTGGCCTAATTTTATCTTGTGCCTTGTTTTAACTTGTTTGGGCTTGTGTCTCTTCTACAATGATTTCTGCTTGTTCACGCACAGGAGACAGGCACAAGAAAGATGCTGAGTGCTTTGAGGAGAGGTAGTGGAGCTTTTAATAACTCTGTTACTTTTTGGAGTGAATCCCATGCTGGCTCATAGGAGAGGTCTGACTTTAGGGATGAGCTTCATCCATAACTTAGGTCAGAGGAGGAAATTTCTCCCTTTGGACAAACATGGTTGGAAAAGCATAATAATGCTGTGAACACCAATGCTCAAGACAAACCACCACAGCAAATACTGTCCATAGGAGAGAGCTGCATTTATCCCAGAAGGGTTCAGCTTTGGAGCTTTGGAGCTATGGCCAAGCTCTCCCCATGTCCTACCAGATCACTGACATTATAACTTTAATATTTGCCCTCATTGAAGTGGTAAGTAACTTTTCTCACCCCATTTTGTCTCTTCACAGATCACCCTGAAGAATCTTACTAATCAAGAAGTGGCCACGTTTACCTATGGGGATTGGCTGTCCAAGCTGAAAAATGCCAAGGGGAGCCTGGTGTGTGAGATGCCAGCTGTCATAAATGATGAGCAGATGATGGAGGACACCACGTACACCCTTCAGGTTAAAACCAGTGACGTTGGAGGTTGGTCCTTGAATTATGAATTTTATGAATTTTCTAGTATGAAGTTTGTTTTTTAAGAATGGAAAAAAACACCCATCTGCTTTGTTTGAAATTACATTTGAAAAATAGTTTAGCAATACGACCATTTTGGCTGGCTGCTCACCATGGCAGTGTCTAAGAGACTCATTCTCATCTGAGCTCTGGGAATAACATATTTAGACACAAAAGGCCCAGGTCTGACTGCCCTTTGATTCCTCTGAAGACATCCTGACAGAAACTATTACCAGACCAAGCTGCAGAGGTCAGCAGCCACGTTTTTCTTTTTTTGGTCAGGTCCATCCATGTAGGGTGATCAGAGCTGGTGTGCTTCAGGTTTTCAGTCAGCACTGTCTGCCTGGCCTAAAGCAGACAGCAATAATTCACCCACCTTTTCAAAGTGTTTTGAGACCATTTATCTCAGGCTGTGAAAAAAAAACTTTCCTAAATGCACACCAGATAGAAGAGGTGGAACAGAGTAGACAGAAAGAGTTTCAAGAGCCAAGAAATGGGGTTTCAGTGTCATTTCCTGGGATCACTGCCTCTTTTCATGGGAAACTTTGTCAGGCTGCTGGATGAAATCTGCTGCCCCATACAAGGTGAATCATAATAAGATGGGGCATGCCAGACATTGTCCTGAAGACACCTTGTTTCAAAAGTTGTTCTTTAAGTGAGATTCTGTCGCACCAGTGCACATAACCAACTCCTGACCTCTAAATATCTTTTATTTCCTTTGTTGCCTTTTTTTTTTTTGCCTTTCTTCTGCTTTTTCAACAGTAATTTATGCAGCTTCTAAGGTTTGATTTAAGAATATCAAAATTTCTCTGGCAGAGCATCCTTGTGCCACCTCACTTCTTATCTATCTTCTCTGCCAGCTGCTTGTCTGAAAAACATGTAGTGAAATTAAAAAAAAAAAAAAAAAAAAAAAAAAAGAAAAAAAGAAAAAAAAAAGGAGAATCTGTTT
>VWYP01007101.1:10275-72100 GCA_013400435.1 Pycnonotus jocosus | reverse complement strand
TTTTTTTTTTTTTTGGTCTGCTATAAGGACTAAATCACCATTCTGGAAGAATGACTGAAAGTTTCTCAGTATCTCAGTAACAGAGCTATTTACGTAGAAAAAGCCTTTTTTTTTTCTTTTTTTCCTTTTTTAAAAAAATTTTGTTGCCTTTTTCTCCATGAAACAAGAAGGTATGGGAAATCTGGACCTAGGTCCCTCATCTGCCTGAGTAGATTTGAGCCCAGGTGATAAGCAGTCTGTCCAAAGTAATTAATTTCAGATTCTTGATTATCTCAGTTGCCATCAACCAAGGGGAGCCAGGAAGAGTCTAATTATGGACAAACCAGACTTTTCTGTGTTGTAGGAGCAAAGACAAAAGTAAATACCAAGGTTATGGAGCCAGTCTTCTTCTTTGCCTTAACAAGGCCTTTCTCTTAATTCACCAACTGCTCTGGCATTATCTAGCAGAGTTTTAAACAGCCTAAACTGCCCCAGTGACTCCTTTGGGGTGTCTCTTCCAAAAGAGAAAGCACCTTATTTCCTTTTTGATTTGGACTCAGGTCATAACAATTTATATACCCTCGGTTTTCCTTTTCTTTCTCTGAAGGAACTACCTTTTCCAGGAGCAGTATCTTGACTCAGTTGTTGAATTGCCCAGGCCTTGAACTCACAGCACACAGCTGTTCCAGAGGTCTGTTTCTGCAATTCATGGGCACGATTCCAGGCCTTTGGGGCACTTGCAGACCATAAATTATTTTTTAAAAAACCTAAAGACCTGTCTTTTTTAGCCCTTTGTAAGGATTTACTCAGCTCTCAGGCCTGAGAAGGGCTTTTCTAAGCCCTCCCTCTCAGCTCTTGACTGCTGCCTCATAAACTCTGCTGATCCCCAGGGCAGATTTGTTGAAGAGTTTCTGCTTTAAATAAAAAGTGAGAGGAAGAGAAATGGATGTGTAAAACTGCCCAAGGAGAGGAGAGTCCATCACACTCCCTGTTTTGTTGGTGGCTTAGTACAGGGGAAGATGATGCCAACAATCCTGCACATCTTTCTGCATGCATCAAAATCTATAATTCAGACTGGCCTCAAGTGAGGGTGCAATCTGCAGACTTGCAACATGCCAGCAACTCTGCCATGACTGATTAGTCCTTCAAATTGTTCAAATCTGGCCTCAGCACCTTGGGAGCTCCCAGCATTGACCCACAGAGCCCCTTCTCACTTGCCTTGCATCTTCCTCTCTCTTCAATGCCAGTTTTTTTCACCTAACAGTGTTATCACAAAGATAAGGATTTCACCCATGTGAGGATTATGAGGCCCTGGCACAGAGAAACTGTGGCTGCCTCACCCATGGAAACGTCTAAGATCAGTTGGACAGGGCTTGGAGCAGCCTTAGATAGTGGAAGGTGTCCCTGCCCATGGCAGGGGTGGAATGGGGTGAGTTTTAATCTCCCGTCCACCCCAAACCATTTCATGATTCTGTGAAAGGTGTGCTACAGGTGTAACAGCTTAACCACGTGAGACTGCCAAGGTATCACAGTCCAGAAGTGACACGAAGCAGAAAAAAGATGTAAGGAATTAAAATAGCAGATCCTCAGAGAATGCAAAGGCTTTGGTGTTGACCTTGTGCTTTCATTCCTTTCCAATCTCGTGAATTGCTGAACCTTTCAGAAGGAGCCCAAAAAGAACAGAAGTAGCCTTAGAATTATCATTTCTGTAAAAGCTTCTCTTTTCTACAGGCCTCCTTTGCTCCTCTTGGGGACAAATTATCCTGCATCCTTGTTAAAAGCTTTTGCTTCAAGTATTCCTCAATAAAATACAAAATTTCCTTCAATCACAAGAATATAATCTGAGAAATTGTTCCATCTCCAGTCTGAGCTGTTAAGTGCTTTTGCACAGGAGTAGTTTATCTGTAAGATGTGAGGGCTGGAGGGAGAGTGGGGTGTGTCTGAGGGTAATTTATGGGTGGTTTTGACCTGAGTCAAATCCTGGACTGAACAAGTTGCAGAGATAACAGAGTAGAGGGGTGGAGCAGGGCACCTATTTTCTAAAACTATCCCAAGTGTTAATCTTCTGCCTTCTCAAAGATTGTGAGAGGGTTTGTTTTTTGCATTGCCTGTCTGCCCTGATGAGAAATGTTGTGTGGTGTGAATTAACATGATCCTAAAGGAGAGACACACAAAACTGATCTATTTTTGTTCTGCCACTGGCTTGCCGGATGACCTTGCGTAAATCGCAGCCCCGTACCTCATTTTCAATTATGTAAATCAGGGACAAAAATTATTCACCTTCTTGGAGTATTGTGAGATGTACTGATGCACAGCTAGATGCCATGATTTTAACACCTCACAATTAACACTCCGTTTCTAGAGGTTTGATGCCTCTATCAAAACTCCCACCCCTTTCTGGGTGATGCCTCGTGAGGTGGGGCTTAGGGATGGATGCTCACCTAACCAGACAGGGGACAGGAAAAAAAAGTCAGAGGATGCAAGGCTGATGATCTGTGTGTGCTATGGTTACTTCATGGTTCAGAAAAAGTGCATATTTTAAAAATAAATAAATAAGAAATGCAGTTAAGGGGCTGAGCAGCGCTGTTTGGTGGTTGTGAATGGCCTGGCAGCAGCAATTCTTCCCTGGCCCTTGAGCAGTCAATGTCCCCAGCAGGAGGGATTTTTTCACTCCTGTGGAAACATAAGCACCAGTAATGACTACTGTTATCCTTGATCAGACATCAGCTGCTTCCAAAACCAAACCAGAAGAGATATGCTAGAGAAAAAGAAGAAATAGGGAGGATAGCCAATGGATATGGCTGCAAAAAGCAGAGACTTCCCTACAAGTATGTGTATCCAAGCATGGATGTGGTTCTGCCAGCAGATTTGATGCCACCAGCCCTTTCTTTGCAAGGAACAGTTAATATTCACTAAACCAAGGTGAGAGACAAGGTGCCTGGTGAGCAGTGAACCCACCACACCTATTTCACCCCATTTTTTTCTCCCATCCTCCCATGTTTCTGAAGGTGTCAGAATGGCTTAATATTTTAGGGGTGAGTACAGGCAAGCCATGGCTGCTCCTGAGAAAAGCAAAGGAAGCTTCTGGTGCTGCAGGCTGGGGTTTTAGTTAAATGAAGCAGTAATGTCATTATCTTTGTTTCATCTACCGCTTCCACAGTCAGGCTCAATTGTGCTAATCACTGCAGAAATGGGTGACAGGGAGCTTACAATCCAACCTGTCTGATGGCAGGAAAGCACAGACTTCCAGCATCACCTGGGGAAAAGGAAAGAAGGTCCTGTGAGGGCCTTTCAGGTCTACACAGGGGGTCCTTGCCCAGTATCACCCACTGGTCAGCTTGGATCCTTTTAGGAAAGAGGATAAATGGGATAAATAACTGCTCTTTTGGATAAGGACATTTACAGAATACATTTCCCTACAGCACACTAAATTATACAGAGTCAAGCAAGCAAAGTGATTCTTTTTTTCCCCAAAGCTCTTCTCTTCCTCTAACTACATTTGAAATGTTTTGCATGCTATTGAAAATGTCACTTCCAGCTGCAGACCATTAAGGAGCCTATGTGGCATTGCCATGGGTTTTATTAAGGCAGGTTTGTTGCTGGGGATTTCAATGGCTGCAAGATGAGGCCTGGGGTGAAATACCTTTTGTTACAAATGTTGAACACTTGCTTTGGTGGTAGGGGACCTTTCACAAAGCTCGCCAAATTATTTTAAAGACCAAAGGCTGAACAACTGGGCAGGAACTACTCAGATATGTGCTATTTCTTCCCTTCTGCCCCAAAGCATTAATGGAGGCAAATGGTCCTGGTTTATACTGGTGTCACAGCAGAAATTTGTGCAGCTCATGTTTTCCTGAGCCCTTGTTTTCCTGGTACTGCTGCTTGAGGTGCCAACAGGATGTAAGCAGGTCTGCTCTGGTTTTTCTGCAAGAACCCAAAGCTGAGTGATGGAGCAGCTCTGGCTCTCACAGTGGATCAGAATCAGGGACAGTGTCCAGGGGAAAGGCTGATGAGCCATTGCTGCAGAGATCCTTCAGCTTCTCCTTGCTGCCAGGCTGTGCGAGCAGTGGTCAGGATTTGGGAAAGTCCTTTCACCCTCCCATATTCACATCACCTTTTCTGGCTCCTCTTCCTCTTTTGCTTATGCTGCTCTATGAACCAGCTTGGGCTGAGGATTTGGCGACTTTGGGGTAGGAGTTTCCTTTCCTATCACTGCTTATGTTCTGTAGAGTCTCTGAGCCCATTGCAAAAGTCACAGAGGAACACAAGGGGTAAACGGGATAATAGCCTGAAACCAGGATTTCATGACCTGGAAAGCAGCTCTGCAAACATGATTTGCTCTCCTTCTGCTGACGTGATGCCTAGCACACAGAGCCAGCCCAGCAGAGGGAAAGTCTCACATTCAGACTCTGTGCACCACTGACCTTTCCATTTTCCTTTCCATACCAATGCAAAAGGAATTTTATATATTCTTTCCCAGTCTGAAACAAAAGAAAAACAATAACTCTTCTGGTAGAGCAGGATGCATTTTTCAGACATGAACCAACCCTTCCATTCCCACATAAGCTTTTAAATGGTGTTTAATGCTGTGGAAATGAAATCCTTGATGTGACACCACTCCTGGCACCATGGGACATGGACAGGGTGGGGAGACACTCTGCTATGGACATATCCAGTACAGCTTTCACCTGGGGTGAGCTATTTCTCCTAGAAATAAAAAGCATTTAGAGATCCTTGTATAGGTCTCCTAATCTAAGTCACAACAATCAGGAATGAAAATGAGAAAAAGGCAAATTCTAGTGAGAGGGAAGAGAAATGTGTTTTCTCTGAAGCAGAGAAGAGGATGTTTATGGGCAGTTGTACCATTTTTCTAAGACTGTCCATCCATCTCCTCGATTTATGTACCCCTGTGCTGTAAGGGACACCCTGTTGGCATTTGCTTTTCAGTGTTGATCCCTGACAGAGCTCAGCACTTGCTCTTTAAATAGCCCAGAGCTGACAAAACCACCTTTGTGGGGAGGAGCTGGCTTTGTCCTCAACTCCAACATCTGCAGGAAAGTCAGGTCTGTCCCATCTCTGCCTCTGATAACAGAGCAGGATTTTGTTGCAGCTTCTTGGTGAGAGTGGCTGCAGGCACCAGGCTGGAGAGGAGGGAGGAGGGGATGTGATTCTCAGCCAGTCTCTATTCTGGTACTGCTGCTTAGCACTGATCCTGACCCCATCACCCTGTTCACTGCTGGCAGCCGGGCTGGGATCAACAATTTATCCCATCCTGGTCTGCAGGCATTGACATCTCTCACTGCAGAGGGAAGGCATGTTTGCTTTCTTTCGTGCTGTACTGTCACTGAAGTTTTGATGGAAGCAGAGCAGCCTCCTGAATATCCTGCAGAGATGTTCATTGAACTTAAATGGAAAAGATCCTGCCAAAAGATTAACAGCTGACACTGCCAACATGTGTAGAATAAATTTCCAAAACAGCCCCAAAGAGCAAGTTGCTCCAGTTAAATCACAGTGGGAGCCCTGGAAAACTTCACAGAGTTGTAGAATTACAGAATGGTTCAGGTTGAAAGAGACCTTAAAGACAATTGTGTTCTAACCCCTGCCATGGGCAGGGACCCCTTCCACCATCCCAGGGTGCTCCAAGCCCTGTCCAGCCTGGCCCTGGACATTGTCAGGGATCCAGGGGCAGCCACAGATGCTCTGGGAAACCTGTAAAGTTAAAGCAGATGGAACCAAACTCTTCTCACCAGTGTCCAGTGACAGGACAAGAATGAATAGGCTCAAACTGAAATACAGGAAATTCCATTTAAAATAAGAAAAAAAAGAGGTTTTTTTTTCTCTGCATGGATAATCAAACTCTGGCATGAGCCACCCAGAGAGGTTGTGGAATCTCCATCCTTGGAGATATCAAAAACCTGGCCACACACAGCCCTGAGGAACCTGCTGTTTGCCCTGAGCAAGATGTTCTACAGATGAACCTTCCAGGCACAATGACTTTGCAGTTCTGTGTCCCTGAAATTTAAGGGGTGAATGGTGGTGCTGGTTGGGGTTAGGGTATAATTTCCTAACTTCAAGAAAGTTCAGGAAGCCAAAGTACAAAACAGCAATGGCTGTGAGGCTAGTGAAGGACTGCCAGCACATGGTGTGGAGGCTCACAGTCCACAGGAGAAGGGCAACTTGTTGACATAACTCAAAAATGTGCTATCATTTTCTATTCAAAGATAATGAGGATTAATTTTTGCAGACAAAGAAAATAGGCACACGGCAGTGAATTCCTGGAAGAGCAAGAGCTGTTTAATCTCTCCAGGATGTACATAATAAGTGAGCAGAGATGTCTCATCATGAACATAACCTTTTTTTTGTCTGACTAATAGCAGGACTTGAAAGTAAAACTGTCAGAACCTCCCGTCCCCACTCAGGTCAACAAGTGCTCCTGTGATTTTAACAAAGGAATCAGGAAAACATTCTCAGACACTGTTTTCTTCATTTTCAAGTTGCTTTTGTAATGGGGGAAAAAAACCAAACTGGACAAACAAAGTAGCAAGCTAAAAAGGCTGCTGTGGCTTCTCAGAAGGCCCCAAGGGAAATGTAAAGGGGTTTGCTCATTGGAATATCCATCACTTTACTCTGTCCTGTTTTCACACTCCATCCCAGCACCTGTGAATTTGCCCTCATTACTTAGCAAGGATGGGTGGTTTCCTTGCATGTGCTGGCTGGCACGGACGAAGGAGGGAGTTGTACTTTACATTCTGACTTCAAATCCAAAGAGGAGACCTGAGAGCCCCTGCCTTAGTGCTTGTAAGAAAGACAGGGACAAACATTTCATCAGGGCCTGCTGCGACAGGGCAACGGGAGTGGTTTAAAACGAGAAGAGTGTCAATTTAGATTAGATATATAAAGGAAGAAATTTTCTTACAATGAGGGTGGTGAGACTTTGGCACAGGGTGCCCAGAAAAGCTGTGGCTTCCCCATGCCTGGAAGTGTCCAAGGCCAGGCTGGACAGGGCTTGGACCAACCTGGGATAGTGGAAGGAGAGTTGACCTCTAAAGGTTCCAACCTGAACCATCGATTCTATGATTCACAGCAACAACATGGAGCTACCACGGAAAGGTTCCTCATCTCCTATGTGCAAACACACAAATCTTTATTTTTTATTAGGAATTGCCCCAGGCTGGCACTTGGAATATATTGATGTGATGGACTCTGCCATGGACAAGACATTTCGCTTCCAGTGTGATCGCTGGCTGGCTAAGGGGGAAGATGATGGGCAGCTCATCAGGGAACTGGCCTGTGCCAACAATGACATCCTGGAACTGAAGGAAAGGACTGGTGAGCTCTTCTGCCATTTCCTCAGGCACCTCAGAGGTCACAGGACCACACCTCCTGCAAGCTGCAGGTTCTCCCGTGCAGGCTTTGGGGATTATTTCATGTATGCTTTAGTTCAATAGTGCAGTTCTGCTGTAAGGAAGAAACAGAACAGGATTTGTGAGGAAGAAAAAGATCTCATTCTGGGTTGAAACCAAAGAGGGGCCCATCTGCAGTGGTTCAATCCCTCAGTAAGCCATGAGAACACATAGATGTGATCTCATTAGGAGTAATGTGCTTGAGCCTTTGAGGTGGAAAATAAGCTCAGTCCTTAAAGCTTGGTAAGTAACATTGCTCCAGCTTCCTCCTTAATGGGTTCTGGGCTATGAGCTTAAGTGTCCCAGCTGAGCATGACAGCTGAGCTCAACAGCCCATGGCCCTGGATCTGCTCTGGGTAATCCCACTGGGCCCAAGGTAATTACACTGGTGTCTGATGGGGTGGGTGACCCAGCCAATGAGAGTTACTTAAGCACACTGACGATGTGCAGAGTCCATCTCCAGAACTACTGCACCAGTGCTGTCCTTCAGGAGAAGCCTGGAGAGACAATAATCACATTGCTTCACTGTGATTGTGCTCTGCCCCTGAAAAAAAAATCAGCCTTGTGAGAGACATTTTGGGTACTTACAGGCCACCACAGCTAGGAACAGTGGCACACTCACTCTACACCCTCACTCTGCTAGGAACAGTGGCACAAAGAAAAATAAGTGGACATAAAAGAAAATATGGAGGATTTGGGCTGTGTTTTAGATGAAGTGCTTAGCACAGCATGGAGCTGGACACAGCTTGTTCAAGATGGACCTCAATCATCCTCATGGGTCCCTCCAACACAGAACATTCTATGATTCTAAGAATAACTCCATCTATTCTTGCTACCCAACTGAACAGGACTCATATTTTTGTGTATTCTATCCCAAACCACTTAGAAGCCAGAAGTGCCACAGATTTCACTGTGTTCCCACCCTTATTTTGCAAATGCTTGCTGTCTTGTGGGCTGTGATAAATATTAGGAAAGGGGTTTTTAAGCAAAGTGACAGCCAAATGAAGAGATCTTGCAGGCCATCTGCTCCTCCTTTTCTGTTTAACGTGTCTGTTAATTATGCTCTAAAGCCTACGAGATTGTCACAGTAACCAGCGACAGGGAGGATGCAGATACAAAGGAAAACATCTGGATCATCCTAGAAGGGAAGATGGGCCGCTCAAAGGAATTCCTCATGGAAAACTCTTCCAAGAAAAGGAGATTTGAAAGGTAGTAAACAGGATGGTGGGCCACAGGAACTCCCCACCTCCACAAATGCCACCTCTTCTTGCCATGGGGAGCTGTGTTTGTGCCATGCTGCTTCTCACACCCTCTTCCAAAAAGCTGGATGGCTTCCCACTTGGATTACAGGGAAGATATCAAATGTGTTTCTGGTGGGCAGTCACAGAGTAGGTTTTAGGACGACAAGAAAAAGGCATTTGGTAAAAGGAAATGTAGATGTTTCATATGTGTGTGTGTGTGTGTGTGTGTGTCCTTTTGTATCAGTGCACACAAAGAGGCTCCTGGCAAGCCCCCAGGGAGGCTGTGAGGATTTTGAGCTGGGAGGAGCAGAAGGAAGGAGGTGGTTTTAGCTGCTTTCACAGCATCTCACTGGCAGTGGGAATCAGAGGGAAAGTAATGATAGTTGGAGGCTAGATGTTGTCAGAGCTGCTCAGATCTGACTTTGCAGCCGGATCTGGGGGGGAAAGGCTGGGAGATCACTGTCCTGTGAGGAAAGAAAGGCAGGAATCAGCCTCCTGCTGCAGCCACAACCACGGAATGTGAGGCATTTTCCTTCTCCCACGTGGGACCAAAGTGCTGCAGGTGTGAGCAATGTTCTCTGCTTGTTTGAGGGCACAGCACACCCTGAGGACATGGGACCTCACCAAAGTCACAGGCACTGCTGACGTTGTGCTGCTTTTCAGGGAGGAAACGGTGGTTTTTCTGGTGAAGGAAAGTGAAATTATGGCTTATGTGGAATGTAATATGGCTGTCTGAGACATCACATGAAATATGAAAGATCAGGAGGAGCTTCTTGAGCTGATGGCACCTATGGAGGAGTGAGACAACATTCTTCATCAGGCACAGTCTGTCCTCAGAGGGACCAAGGGCCAGTCCAAGGAAATAAACCCAACAGATATTCAACAGGAATGAAGGAATAAAGGGCCAGTCCAAGGAAATAAACCCAACAGATGTTGACAGGGATCCAGTCAACACTTTCACAGAAACCTATCCTGCCTGCCCATGGCAGGGGTTTGGAATTAGATGATCTTTAGGGTCCTTTCCAACCCAAATGATTCTGGATCCTGTGATCTAATTGTTTCTCTGAACTATTTCCAATCCTAGCTTCAGGAAGGGTGGCTCAACCAGCAAATTTATAACAGCTATGGTGGGTAGATGTGTAACAGATACAGTATCTGTCAAGAATGAATGAATAAGTGCTGGAGGGGAAATTAGTCATTCTTTAGCTTTATCTATAATGAAGCAAATTGATTTTGTATGTGGAACAGCTCAAGTTTATCCTAGAAAGTCCTAGTGGCAACAATTTCAAGTGTCACCCCTAATCAGGGAAAATACTAAATTTAAATATGGAAATTATACTTTGTGTTGAATGATTGTAGGTTAAATCAAATGACTGTAAATGAAGGCTTATCTTCTATCTTCCATAGCCATGTGCAAATTACTTAATGTCCATATGAGGCAAGTCACTGGCAGCCTCCAGGATGCTGAAACTGCTCCCTGTTTCCTGCAGGGGAGCAACGGACACATTCCAGTTTTCTTCAAAGAACGTTGGTGATATTGCAGCCATCTGTGTTGGTCACTGCCCAAAAGATGGGAAGAAGTCATCTGCAAAAGCTGATGTCTTCTGGCATGTCCAGGAGATTATCGTGACAGAGATGGAGCTTTGCAACAAGTAAGTGCCTTCCCATCTGCAAGGAGCTGCCCTGGGAGGGCATGGGAGAGCTGGGCAGCTCTGCACACACCCTCCTGAAGCATCTCAGGCTTAAGAGATAACAGAAAGTCTTGTTTTCTGTTGTGTAGTTTGGTGTGTGATGTCCAGAATATCATTGTCTGACTTACCTGCACAATTTCTTAGTTGTTAGACAGGGTATTTGCATGTGCAGGTAACTTTACAAGCAAGTTGGCTGGGGTGAATCTCACAGCCAGGCTGAATTGGTTTCTTGTGGAAAACAGCCAGAGTGGCTGAAATTCAAGGAGTTTGTAGGACACTCTGCACAGATTGGTCTTTAAGTAAGCCTCGTGAAAGAGTTCCTGGAAATGAGAATTAGACTCTGATTCAGACCAGTTTGGATAAGAGATCCTTCTGGTCTGGTCCAAAAGGCCACAGATGACTGGAAAGGTTGCAGTCCTGCAGTTCAGCCATGCCTGAAGTGCCCTGAGCATGGTCAGGTCATGCACACTTTGATCTGAGTCCCATCTTCGGAATGGGAGCAGATTCCACAGGGACTGAGCAGGAACAGAGGAGATCACCCACTTGCAGAAAAAAACCTACACTTTAATAAAACAATCCACAATGTTAATTGTGGATTTCTTCTCTTCTCCACGATATTTCCATTGCTGCTAAAGAATTTAACTACAAGGAGTTCATTCCAGCTGAGACAATTGAGTGTTTAAGAAGAAATCCTTGAAGTGGTGGGATTTTTTTTTTAGAAGCTAAGAGTCTCTCCTAGCAAATTAATCAACCAGCTGAAGAGCCTTAATAATATTTGCTGAATGAAAACTCAGTCAATTGCATACTAAAACATGTTCTTTTCTCCTGATGGGGAAAAGCCTGGAACCCTCACAGTCCAGCTGTGCAATCAAATCCTTGCACTGAACTCACTGGGAACATGCTGAAACTGCTGGGACAGTGTGCTGTGAAGGGGCCAAAGGTTTTCCTCATAAAATCCCACTTTTTAAAGATGGTTTTAAATTAGAGAGGGCAGCCAGAAGGTACAGGTAAAGCCTGCAGTCTGTCCTTGCACAGCTCTGCAGATGCAGCCCTTTACAGTGGTGTTTGCTGTGCACACAAGCAACTGGAGAGCTTGCACCATGAGAACAAGTTCTCACTTAAGGTATTATCCACCTCAAATATCAAAAAAACCTACCCAGACAGGCCAAAGACCAAATTAAAAGAGTTATGAGATTGTTGCAGCAATGGTTTCAGATCATACTGGGATTTTTCCTTTTGGTACTTCTTAGTATGTAAAAAGATTGTACTTAAAGATTTTCCTTGCATATTCCAGGGCTACAAAGGTCATCTTTTTTCTTTCTACCCCTTGTGAAGATTGGCATGCACCCTTTTACTTCCATGAGGTATTACACAGCTGAAGAAATCAATTTGCAGCATTGGGCATCCTTCCCACCACACTTTCATGCAGTTTTCTGTCTCTGAGCCTAAAATTTTGCTCCCCCTGGAACAAAATTTTGTCCCCCCTGTAGAATTTCTCATCTACAAAGCTTCTTTCCAGGGAATGGAGTGCTTCTCTTTGGCTGCCAAGAGTATAGGAAGTGCTTAAGAAACACCACACAGCTGGTGCCACAGTAACCCTTCCTCCAGGTGTTTATTTTACACACACACTCGCACTGCAATCCAGCCACACTCCATTCAGGAGGACCTGCTGCACGCCATGAAGGTGGGGGAAGGGGAAAAAGCTCATTTGGAACTGATCTGCATCATTGGAAATGAAATACATCATTAAAGGCAGAGTGCTCCAGCCCCTGGCTGAGTGCCAGCCACGAGGTAATTTATGGATGTGCTCGGTGTTCCCCGCACACCACCAGAGACAGCACTGCAGAGACAAGGGCTGCCAGCATCTGGTACCCATCATTTCTGTGTGCTGACCTTTTTTTGGCCCCAGCTAAGGATGAGATGGGTGATCTAGAAGGGAAAGGGGAGATTTTAGCCTCCTCCATCTGTCCCGCTCCCTTTCTTTATGCCATTTTCCTCCCTCAGCTCTGGGTCTGACTGCTTGTCCTGCCTTGGTGGGTCTGGAACGGGACACTCACAGGCTAAAGAGGTGGCAAGAGCCACACAGATCCTTCCCATGTGCAGTGTGTCTGTGGCTGGATGGGGAGAGGTCAGATTTTTCCAGCTGCAAAGTTCCATCGTGGCTCTCTTTCTAGAGAAATATTCAAGTTCTGGTACATAGAGGGGAAAATGCTGAAACAGCATTAATGTTAGGCAGAATTTAGTAGAATGCACACTCTCCCTAATTTGCTGGCTCCTTGGTTGTACCAACAACGTGGCCACAGTCCCAGGGCAGGGCCTGTCCCCTCCAGTGCTGGGGACAGCTCTGAGCCCCTCAGGACAAGAGAGACACCGAGGGGCTGGAGCGTGTCCAGGGAAGGGAATGGAGCTGGGGAAGGGGCTGGAGCCCCAGGAGAGGCTGAGGGAGCTGGGAAAGGGGCTCAGCCTGGAGAAAAGGAGGCTCAGGGGGGACCTTGTGGCTCTGCACGACTCCCTGACAGGAGGGGACAGCCAGGAGGGTTGGGCTCTGCTCCCAGGGAACAGGGACAGGAGGAGAGGGAACGGCCTCAAAGTGTGCCAGGGGAAGGTTGGGTTGGGTATTAGGGAGAATTTCTTCCCCCAAGGAGCTGTCCAGCCCTGTCCCAGCTGCCCATGGCAGTGGTGGAGTCCCCATCCCTGGAGGGGTTTAAAAGCCGTGTGGATGTGGCACTTTGGGATCATGGATCAGTGGTGGCCTGGGCAGTGCTGGGGTAGCAGTTTGACTCAATGATCTTAGAAGGCTTTTTCAACATAAACAATTATACAACTCTCTAACATTTGCCCCACAAAGTGGCCCTCTGTGGGGAATGGATTTGTAGAGAATTCTTAAGGCTTGACAGAAAGCTCACATAGTCTTGTGCATCTGTATGCAAACTTTGAGATAGAAAATGCTGACTTAGAAATGCCATGGAATAGGATAGATATTGTTGAGAGAGAAATGGAACAAGTTTCAAATGATGGCCTTGCAAATAGAGTAGATCTCTTAGAGAAATAGAACTGTGTAAGTTGTATTGTACCAAACCCACATGGGATTTTTTAAAATTATTAGCTTAGAAGCAAAAGCTGATAGGCCAAAAAACCCACTCATAATGTATTATAATTAGGAAATAGTTTGGCTTCTGATTGTGATGGTATGAATTGTAGTATCTGTACCATCTCACCCTTCTCATGAGACTGGAAATGGAATAAAAATCTTTAAAACGTTTCTCAGGAGTGGGTCAGAAAAAGGGATAATCCAACAGCACTAATCCAATAATTAGTTGACGTGTTTGGGCTGGGTTGGGCTCGATAATCTTAAAGGTCTCTTCCAGCCTAGAGATTCTGTGGTTCTGTGGTTCTGTGGTTCTGTGATTCTGTGAAAATGCTTCTCAGGAGCCCCATCTCTGGGTCAGAAAAAGAGAAAATCTGACAGCATTCAGTGCCAAGGTTTAGTTGAGGTGTTAGGGCTGGGCTGGACACGATGATCTTAAAGGCCTCTTCCGACCTGGTGACTCTGTGATTTCTGTGAAAACGCCTCTGAGGAGCCCCATCTCTGGGTCAGAAAAAGGATTTTTCCAACACCTGTCAAAAAACATTGTTTTTCTGACAGCCCTCTGTGCCACTAGCCCGCCAACACCGATCTCCCTCGTGTCAGGTACTTTTTCAGGTGCAACGTGAAAATCCCTCTGCGGTACAAGAGGCGGGACTACAAAGTCTTTGAGTGTGCCAAGGTCACGGAGAGCTTTGCCAGCAAAGCCCGGAGCTTGGTGCCCGTCAAGTACGAGACCATCGTGGTCACGGGCTTCGAGAAGGGCGCGGGCACCGACGCCAACGCCTTCATCACCATCTACGGCCTCAACGGCGACTCGGGCAGGCGGGCGCTGAGGCACAAGTTCAGGAACCTCTTTGAGAGAGGCAAAACCAACAGGTTCTACCTGGAGACGCTGGACATGGGCGAGCTGAAGAAGGTGAGGATCGAGCATGACAACAGCGGCCTGGCGCCGGGCTGGCTGGTGGAGAGGGTGGAGATCACCAACTCGGCCACTGGCGTCACCACCATATTTCCCTGTGGGAAGTGGCTGGATGAGAACAGAGGGGATGGGTTAATCTGTAGGGACCTTTTTCCCAGGTACTGAGGAGGGAACAGCTGCAGGAGGGAGTTGGTCCCTTCAGTATGCATATTTTTTTTTCTCATTGAACTGTTTTATACTTTTTAATATGCTGCCTTTTGTACTGAGAGATTTTTAGTGGCAAGACGTTCTTCTTGGTTTAACATTTTGTAAAAGTAATGCTTTTGGTAGCTTTTTTTTTTTAAGTGCACATAAAACTGTGAATTAAATAAATTCATTTGTTGCTTACTTATGATTAAAAGCTACAACCAGCAGAGATATAAACTGTCCTTTACCAGCTCATCAGATATTTCTGCTTTCAATGCTAGGCCTTGGCACAGCTGAGAAAACCCACTGACCTACCCCACTGACCTACCCCACTGACCTACTCCGCTGATAGGCTCTACTTTTAAATGAGCATAGAGGTTGAGAGAATTGAGACACTTTCATACAAGAAAATTGAGCTTGGAGATGCCAGGGGGGTTTTTTCCCACTTCAGGCAGCTGCAAGCTCTGCATGTCCATATACACACATGCACATCTCCACAGGGCACCACATCAAAAAACTGCAGGCACAGTAGGACTTTCCATAGGGAGTTTGGGGAGCTTTTGCATCCACCCAGACAGGTCTCAAGCAGTCGGATCTGGGTGGTGTTTTCCACCCCGTGAGCTTTTTCCCCCCACCCAGGGCAGACTCTATGCCCTGGCTGAATTCCTACAATTCTGGCAAGAGCTGAGATCTATGGTTACAGCTGCCAGTGCAAAAGACCTTCCACATAATCAATTCCACAGCAAGGAAGCTGTACTAACTATATTCAAAGCTGACTCAGGATAATCTTACCCTACATGGCCTCAATACCAGCTCCGTTTCAGAGCAACTGCCATTCACTTTAATTTCTTTTTCCCTTTAATAAGGATTGCTGTTTTGTATTTTCTGTGGTGGAGAAGGGATTTCCTGGAGGCAGCAAGGGCCAGTGCTCCTGTCAATGAGCACTGTAGGCACTCACATCCCTACAGGTACAAACAAGAAAATTTGTTGGTAAATCATTTCTTCTGGAGCCTTGTCTCTCTCTCTAGGGAGCAAAGCAGCAGGACACATCCTTGGGAGCAGAAAGGGGGTGTGTGGCTTCCTCCTGGCTGACCCTGGAGAGGACATTCCCTCTCCCAGAAGCTGGTTTTAAACAAGAACTTTGCATGAATAGGGATCAAACAGGTAAAGAGTGGAGGATTGTCCCACTGCTCAGACCCTCACTGCTCATGGGCAAAGGAGGCCCAGCAAAGGCTGGTGGTGTTGAGAAAGGAGTTAGGAGCATCTTAAAAATGCTGTTGGTTGCTCAAAGGTATTTGAAAGCTGCTAACCCACCAAAGCCCTTCCAGGGAAGTTCTGGATTTCTGTTTCCCACAGCAGGCACCACCAAAGAGACTTGACCTTAATATTATGGTTGTCTGTGCCAGCTCACAAATAATAGCCCAGGCTAATTCATTTTAGAAACCTTTATAGTAACTGATGGTTTTGGAGCAGAGCAAGTTGCTTAAATGAGCCCAGTAATCAACTTCATCAGTGATCAGCTACTCACTGAGAGGAATAATAATAGCAGCCTTTGCTGGCTGTGTTCTCCCTCCTCATGGTGCTGCTCAGCCCTGAGCAAGGAGCTGGGAGCTCACAGGAAGAGCAGAACAGCCCTTAGGAGGACTGGGGGTGATTGCTAGGGTCTGATTGCACCCCTGGGACTCTGCTGGGATCGAGTTCAGACTCCCTGGATACCCAGGGGGTCCCATGGATGGAGTCTGGTGCATCTCAGTTTGCAGTTCTTGTGCAGAGCCATTGCAGTTCCCCAGAAAGCGTTGGAAGCAAAATAAGGGTCAGGCTTTTGATCTCCCTGCATTCCCTACCACCCAAGTTTAATCAGCACTGTGAAAAAACCCTCTCCTGTCAAGAGGTTTGGCCCCTTTTTAGACAAATGTGTGCTGCAGTGAAATAGAAGTTTGTCCCAGTACAGGGCTGTAATCCCAGCATTTCCAGCTGGCTCCAGTCACCCCCTACTTGGTACAGGGTGGTGGGGAAGCTGGTTTTAGAGCATCAGTTTAACCCCTGCCATCCCCTGGGCAAACCCACTGCACTGGTACCTCCCTCCATGGCCAGGTTGGATGGGGTTGGGAGCAACCTGTTCTAGTGGAAGGTGCGGAACTGAATCTTTGAGGTTCCTTCCAGCCCAAACCACTCTGTGAGCCCATGATGATTCCATGATGATCCTGTGATTCCAGCCCTGGGGAGCAGTAAGGCAGCTCCTGACCCGCACACCATCCCTTCCTGGGGCAAGGAGGAAAGATAAATCCTTACCTTGCATGTGAGACATGCTCATGTCTGGGAGGAATCACAGGTGGCAGGTGGCTATAACCATGGGCTGAAGCAGGAATTAACATCTTCAAGGTGACCAGATCGCTGTGTGGGTGGGAGATGGGTTTGTAGGTACCTGGGTTGTCATCAAGGCCACCTGCCATCCCTGGACAGGTTTATTCAACACAAAAGCAGCAGAAAAAGCTGCCCTGAACAGGGCCAAGGGAGTCTGCTGATAGAGGGTCAGCACCCTCACTGTTTCCCAGGAAGGCAACCATGTCAAAGCCCTGCTTTTTTCCCACTAAAGACTTCAAACAATCCCCTAGTCAGTGCGAAGCTCAGCTCCACCCTGGCTCTGGGGAATCCCTCTGTTGCTACAACAACAAATGCTACACAAGTAATAAGGCAAGAGTGGGGTTTTTCCAGCGGCTGGATTTGCATTAAGCTGCTAAATTCAACACATTCTTGGCCAAGCGGAGATCTAGGGAGGAGAAAAGCCAGAATTTTTCCACGTCCTGTGCCTTTTGCAGGGCTTAGTCAATCTTTTCCTGTGGAGGACAAGCATACCAAAGCTGGTATGTCAGGCAGATGCAAAGCTCCTGCTCCCACCACCAACCTCAACCTTCTTTTTTGCCACTTTATTTCCTAATTGGTGGCATCTTAATGCACATTCCTTCATCCTAAAATGACAACATTCCAACATCTTAAATAAGAAGCAAGAGCAAAGGATAAGATTGGTAGGACTCAGTGTGAGTTTTCAAAGCCTGGCTGTCCCGTTGTATTTGTGTTCTCCACCATTTTGGGACTCTGATGAAGTTCTGTGTTTACTAAATTTAGGTTTACTAAAGCACTTCATTGGTGCTGCCAACAAAACCAAGCATAAACAAGGAGTGCTAAGCAGTGTTTCATGCTGAAGGACCAGTTGCCTCTTGGTGCAGGACACTGAGAATTATTTCCAAATCTCTATGAAATTGTTGCTGAGCATTTTTGGTAGCATCATATGCCTGCTTGACCCTTAGGTTCATGAAGGGGAAATGACTGAGAGATGTGAAATATCTTATATTCTGTATTTAGAAAACATCTTGTAATCCTACTTGCCCCTTCCTTATGTCTTAGAGGTCCGTTCTAAACTAGAAAAGTGCTAAGAAGAAAAAAAAAAAAAGAAAAAGGAGAAAAAAAAAAGAAAAAAGAGGGAAAAAAAAGAAAAAAAAAAAAAAAAAAAAGAAAAAGGAGAAAAAAAAAAGAAAAAAGAGGGAAAAAAAAGAAAAAAAAAAGAAAAAAAGAGAAAAAAAGAGGAAAAAAAAAGAAAAAAAAGAAAAAATAAATTTATAAATGGGGTTGTACAGCTCTGAGCTGCAACCTGTGGGCCAGCTGCAGATTTTGACACCACAAAATACTGATAAAGGCTAAGCTTCCCCCAACCCTGGGCAGCTGCTGTGAGAGCAGACGCTGGCAGTGAATAAAGATGTTGCATCTCTGTCCGTGCTGCTGTGCCGTGATGGGCACAGCCCCTCTCCCTCCCCAGGCAGGCATTGTGCTCAGCAGGGCTGTTATCAGATTGTGGCAGCTCATTTGCTGCTCCAGTTCCAAACCAAACCTGATTGCCATCTGCAGCATCTCTCTCAGCGCCGTCACCCTTCCGAAGGACATCAGCAGCATCTCAGCGAGAAACTGAGATTTTCCCCAGCTGGACCAGCAGGCCACTTTTAACCTGTTTTCTGTATTCTGAGTTTCTAAAAGCCTCCTGTAACAAGAGCTTCATGTTGTGTGAACACGGTTCTTCCCTTATGCAGCTTTTGATGGATGCTGGAGGAGCCGGCAGCTCCCTTCAGCTACAGGAATCAAATCTCCATGATCAGCAGCAGCCACTTGTCTCCAAGGCTTATTTAGTTTAATCACAGAGTGAAAAGCAGGGCACTGGTCTCAGCTTTTCAGGAGGAACAGCTGAATCAAGAGTGGGCAGGAGCAGAGACTGGCACCATTTGGTGTGGGGGAAAATAAAAGCACGCGAGGATCTACAAGATGGATTTTGCAGGATGCAAAATTGGGTGCATGACCCATTGGAGTAGCAAAAAGGATTGAAATCACCCCCAAATGTACACGTATTAGTTTGAAGGGTTTGGGGTTTTTTTCTTCCAATGGGTTTACCCTTCCTTAGTAATTAAACTAGAGACCCTTGCAGAAGGAAATGTTTCTCCATCAGGAGGGTGGGAGAACCTGTTGATACCTTGGCAGGACTTGCTAGAGACACCTTACAGGCACCATGTGATGTGTTTAGAGGAGAGATCTCTCTTTAACAGGCAATTTTCTGAAACTCCAGAAAGCAGTTTTGGTACCTGATCACCAAACTGGTGCCACAGGGCATCAGGCACAGCGATGTGCCCGGTGTGGAGAGCCTCACCTCACCTCTGCCGTGGGGCTCAGCCACCAGCAGCCTCTGAAAACCAGGTGGGCAGAGTATTTTATACTCCAGCTGTGGTTCTCCTGCACATCACAGACACAAGCAGCGAAAGGAGAATTGATTCCAACCCAAAGAAACCAGAAATGAGCAGTAAATAAAGACCAAGCAACCGCCCTGCCAGGTGGCTTCTGTGTGGCACAGGTTTATAGTTAGCAATGCGATTTGTTTTATTAGTTATAAATAAAGTACAAAAAATCCACCAAAAGTGAATCTAAGCATTTACACAATTTCTAATGTCTTTCCATTTCTTCAATGCACTATTGCTTTAATATTAATAATAAATATTTTTCTAGCTTTCTTCTATAAAATAGTCTATGTAGCAAAATGTTGCACAGCACAACAGAACAGCAGTAGGAATACAAAAATGTGGGTGATCCTTTCACCTGCCCGGGTCATTAAAGGAGAGGGGGTTTTGTTTACTCGCTCCTTGTTTTGCTTATCCCTCTTACAATGACTTTGAAGGGGAGGACAACCAACTCCCCTGTCCCCACACAGCTCAAAATCACAGCTCCAGGCTACAGGGGAGGAGTGTTACAGAGCAGCAAGGTAAAAAACACAGACAGGTTTAAAACCCGGGGTAAGGCAAAGTCAACAAAGCAGCGCAGCACCCTGAAGGGACACAGAGAAAAAAATTAAGGTACTGTGATTTTGTGCCTTTCTAACCCAACTGAGGATTTCATCCAAGCCTTTTTTGTGGGGAGGATGGCTACTGGCTGAGCACATGCACCAAACCCCACTTCTGTCTGTACACAGCTGAATGTCTGCACTGACCAAGCTTGGTTATGGCTTAAAGCTTAAAATGTTATCAAAGGTTCTCTAACCTTCTGGCAAAGCTGGAATATGAGACACTCAGGAGCCTCTGGGGAAAGGGAAATGCACTGCAAGAGCGGCGCTGCCATGGCAGGATGGGGATGCTTGGCCATGTCAGTTTGGGGCTGATCCCCTTCTTGGGGACAGGAATGGCTCTGGGGCAGGTCCCAGCTCTACACTGGACTAAAAAGTCCCAAATTGAGGCTCCCTCCTGTACAGGAGGGATGAAACCAACTGGTCGAGATCAGTGTAAAGCACTCCTGCTCCATGCATGTCTCAGAGCTGGGTTATGGCCAGTGCTCATGGCAGGGATTGAAAAGAGACGACAAATGGATCCCGTGTCCATCCCAACCACTCTCAGCTGGACATGGTGTCACAGGATCACAGAATGGTTTGGGCTGCAAGGGACCTTAGAGCTCATCCATTCCAACCTCTGCCATGGGCAGGGACACCTTCTACTATCCCAGGCTGCTCCAAGCCCCATCCAGCCCGGCCTTGGACACTTCCAGGGATGGAGTAGACACAGCTTCTCTGGGAAACCTGTTCCAGAGGCTTCCAAGCCCCCAAGTAAAGAAGTCAGCCCCTAAAAACTGCACTGAATCCCTCAGTTTTGTTGCCTCCAAGCCCAGGCTCATGGTATTGCCTCCTTCACCCCAGCTGGACGCACACACAGAGGGTGAAAAGAGCCAAACAGAGCACTGACAGACACCAAAAAATTACAGAGCCAGCACACCTGGGCTTCCTTCCTCGGCTTTTGACACGATTTGCAGAGCTTTACACTAAAGGCATGCATTGCCCCAAGCACAGCCTTGCAGTGGGGGCCTGCTGGGTGTTATTGCAGGGTCACACAAGCAGCAGCAGCAGCAGCAGCAGCAGCAGCAGTGTCACCAGTGGTGACAGGGACAGGGCAGTACCAAGAAACAACCAAAACATTTTGGTTTATGCAGAGCATCGTTAACCGCCTTCAATGCACAGGGACGCAAGTGAAAGGATCACCAGAGTTTGATTATGAGTGCAAATAATATTCATATATATGTGCTAAACACAGTCACTATATTGCAGTTTTCCACTATGTCACAGCATACAGAATCAAAGGTTTGCATTTTTATGGAATGTATCCAAGGTAACAGCACCACAGTAATACAGTTTGTAATCACACACCCTGATTTTTTTCTCTTTTTTTTTTTTTTTTGTTTTTGACAAGATAAGCATTACCCCCCACATCCCCTGTTTAATTTTATTTTAAGTACCGATGCATGCAAAGCATTCCATTCCCAGAAACAATGCAAAAATGAGGTAATAGGAGTAATAAAAAAAATTAGTAGTAATTTCTAAATAAATAAATTATAATTAAAAATGCAAAAAAACAACTATAAAAATAATTAAATAAGAACCCACAATATCTACAAGTTAGTCATAAATTATGATTGTTAAATATAAGGCATTTAAACTCACAAAACCCTGTAAACTATTGATGTTTTGTTTCTAGATTTTTGTTGTTGTTGTTGATGTTTGTTTTGTTTCATTTTTAAACTCATCCTAACTCGCAACCTACTTGTACAAATTATTTAAATGCAAAGGAACCTGACACACCGATACAACTCCAGACACTGTAAATTCGCACGCACCTTGGGATCAGTCACTCACACAAGACCATAGGAGTTTGGTGCTTTTCTTCACCAAAGGTTTGTTTGGTTTTCGTTTGTTTTTTTTTTTTTAAAGTTTGATCTTTTTTTTATTATTATTTTTTAAAAACTGTGCTTGTTTATTAGGCAAATAGTAACACTTTCTCGTAGGCTTTAAAAGAAAACACACAGTCCAGAAGCGTTCTTCGTTCCCTCCCCACCCAGTGGGGGTATCAATCCCCCTGTTACTTTCCCTGCTTCTCCCCTCAAGGTCACACCTGGGCAGACCAGACTTGCTCAGATTATATTTTACCACCAAAGACTTGCTTTGCTTGTCATTTTTTTAGTATTATTAGTATTATTTGTAATGCTGCTTCATTGCTGATGGAGCAAGACCCATGGGTATCCATGGGCTGCTCCTCGACCCGTGGACATCAGGGCTGGGACCACCACATTCCCCAAGAAGCCGTCACTTGTGCTAGGTGACAAATGTGTCATAAGGTCATGGAATGGTTTGGGTTGGGAGGGACCTTAAAGCTCATCTTGTTCCAAACCCCCTACCATTGGCAGGGACGCCTTCAACTAGACCAGGTGTCACTCCAGTCACCATCCAGCCTGGCCTTGAACACTTCCAGGGTTCTCTGGGCAACCTGTGCCAGGACCTCCCCACCTTCACAGCCAAGAATTTCTTCCTTATGTCTTCTCTATATGTCATGATTTCTCCCCTTCCACTCTCTCCCATCTGCATGGGCACACAATGAGAGAGGCTCCTGCACCCTCCTGTGGGGCTTCCCTCCTTCTCTCCCTTCCCTCACTGGGAAAAAAGAGAAATCTCTGTGTGCCTCTGAGGTTGGTGTTTTCCAGTTTACTGCTCATGACAATCTTGCAGTTTCTCAGATGATAGTTTATGATTGAATCTACTTGGGAGAGCATTTCTCTCCAGCGAAACAGACACCCAGGGGAGCCAGAATTATGTTTCTAATTCCCCTGCTGTTCCTCTCCTTTGCAGCTCCTTTCTCCCTTAGTATGAAAGAAAATAAAAAAGAAAAAAAAAAGAAAAAAAAAGAAAACTACATGTTTTGGTTGTGAATGTCAGTTTTCCCGAGGACTTTCCTCCTGATCCCTGCGGTTGGCGTGCTGAGGTCTTTCTTTTTTCAGGGGGAGCACGGATCACAACAGCTCAGTCCTTTGGGTATTACCTCTTAATTCTGTTTTGAGTGTTAATGTGATTATGTTTCATTTTAACAACCACCGATTACTCTCTGTGGAGACAGCCTGGAACCTGCACACAAGCCCGCTCTTTGGGGCGAGTCACAGCCCGGCAGCGAGGCTCCCAAAAAAGGCAGCCCCACCTCCACTCTGCCTTCCCCTCCCACACCCAAGGGCTCATGGTCTCGGCAGTGTCTTGGGACATCAAGTTTTCTTCCATCCCATTATCAAGAGGTGTTTTTGCAACGGGAGAAGAGCTGGCATTTTGCACCTCTCCGGCGTTATCACACCCCAAAAGAACAGCGGCAGGCGCCGGCTCCTGTAACCATCATTTTGGAGCAGTGCTGGCCAAGCCAACCAGCCACACACGGCTCACAGAAGAAAGCATCACGGACAATTGCAATCATGTAGACAGAACTTCCTTGGATTTTGATAAGACAAGCAACTTTGTTAAAATACAGAAAGCAAAGAAACAGCATCTACTCAAATACTGTGCCGCTACAGAAAGTGTCCAGCACCAGCAGACAAGCAGGAACGAAGCCTTTCCCTATTGCTTCGTTCATTTTATCCCCAATTTTTTTTTTTAAGCTTCTCTAAATTTGCAACACACTGTAAATGCAAGGGAAAGAAGCACACGCGGCTGAGGCAAAGAGCGCAAACCCTTCTGACTGTAAACAGGATTTTGCTTTTTCTCCTCTTTCCCCCACCCCAAGGATGGGAAAGTTTGACCTCTTTATTCCCCCCTCTGCAATGTATTAATCAGGCACCAAAATAAGGAATCTATGAAAAAATATTTGGTGCAAATTAGGTAACAGCAACATGTCCACCACAAGATGAGTAGGGCATCAAACACAACATTTCTTAAGCTAACATGCTCCAGCTGCCATCCATAGAAATAGCTAAAGGACCCCTAACATGTTTCTACATATTTGAGAGGTATATATACAATCCCCATTAAAAGCAGGATTGACAGGCCGGACTACCACAACTAGCTCCTTCATATTCAACACTAAAATCTTCTGCAGCACGGGGTCTCTGAGCTCCGGGAATGCCAGCTCCCTTCCACTGGGCCTGTATCCTGCGTATATGTGCAATATCTCCTACTGCTAGATATTGTATCACCACCTCCTTCTCCTCACTAACGTGCCTGCAGACTTCCCCTCTCAATCAAATGGCTCAGAAGGCAAAAAATTTCGCTGCAAGGGCTTATGGCCATACGACCTGGTAAGGAAAATGGTGTGTCCAGCCAGTCTTTTCAGCTGTCCGAGCCGAGCTGTGTTTCAATGTCCACCCTGCAGATCGGGCACTTCTTGCTGGTGGCCAGCCACTGGTCCACGCACACTTGGTGAAAGAGATGCATACAGGGCAACCGCCTGCAGAGAGAAAAAACACCACTGTTAGGATGGAAGAGGACCAAGAAGAGCTGAAAAACAGCACCTGGGGCTGTTCTGAACATGAGAAATGCTGCTGTGGTGACACCATCGCCACCAAGGTCCTACAGCCTTTCCCAGCCACACCAGTTCACACAGGGCAGTGGGCTGGAGGTAGTGCCCTTGTTGGCCTATTAGAAACCCCCACACCATTCTGAATTGAGTTGTTCCAGTTATTAACTGTTCTGGCTGCTAATTTTTAACCTTTCAGGAGCAAGGTTATACTCCAGAGCCTCTTTGGTCTTTCATGGTTGTGCCACATTAGCAGTCAGGTGGGTCCACACTGTTCCTGCACAGGTGTCCCATGAGAACCTGGTCATGTTTTACCTACATCACCTTTGCTGTCATCACACATCCCCCTGGTGACACAGGGGAACCTTGAGCCACAGGAACCCACAGCAAAAGGATCAGGGCTTTTCTTCACAATTTAAAGGTGAGAAGAAATCCTGCAGTCCCTTCAGCTGTAATAGTTCAGCTCTTTGCAATTTCTTTTCCCCATCCTCTCTCACAAGCAGAGATTTGACCCAGTCAACAGCCTGGGATGTCTGTTAAGAGACAACTGGAGTTCTGTTGGCTGGGAATGGTTCTTTGTGACCATGTGGGCAGAGTAATCCTACTTATTCTACAATAAAGCAGCTGTGTCTTGGACACAAGCCCAACTCTTCTGGACTTCACAATAACATTGCTTTTCATCATACTTTGGTCATCTGTCAGGCTCAGATGCTGATGACCCCAAGCTCCAGATGGCTGTCAGAGATCAGTCTGACCTACCCTTCTCTGACACTTTGCCACCTGGCCAGCTGGCACAGCCTGGAAGCAGCTGATCCAAACCCAGGAAACACTATAAAAACTTGACCCCCTGCTGCTGCAGGGTTTTTCCTGCCTATGGGCCATACCAATGTCCATCTGCAAAGCATTTGGATTCCCAGACCCTGCAACAGCCCACGTGAGCTTCTCAGGACAACAACAGAGACAACCCCACCAGTGTACAGCTGCATTAACCCAAATAAAAACAGCTCAGGTGGCATTGAGAGGCAGAGGAGGGGATGAAAGGATCTCACCTGACGTCCTCTCCATCTTCAAGCATGGACAGACAGATTGTGCATTTCTCGTCGGTATCTGACTCCTCGCCATCGTCTTGCTCAGCTTTGCCTTCCTGTGGTCTTCTCTGCAGCAAGGTTAAAGAAATCATTTGGTTGGACCTTGCCTTTCTAATGCTCTCCCAAGCCTGGGTAGTTGCAGGAAGACAAATTATAAGATCTCCATCTATCAGCGAGATCCTCCAGCTCAGGGAAGTCAGCCCAGCCAAAACAGCCAGCAACATGAGTGTGCCACCAGCATGCTGCAGGTTGGCATGTCTCCTCCCAGGGCTGGTGGCAGGCAGGCTGGTGGCAGTACCCCAAGGAGCAGCCTGTCCTCTGCTGCCCTAATACAGCCCCCCACCACTTCCTTGCAGTGGGGCTGGCCCCATGTTCTCCTTTGTTGGAGGCTTCTCCATGGGGAGACCTCAAAGCTCATGGCGTCACCACTGCAAGGAAGGGCAACTGCTGTGCCCCACACCAGCTTGGCCACTGGCCCAGCCGCATGCTGCACCACAGGGCAATGCTTAGCCTGTCATATCCCCCTTTTTTCCTCTTTCCCCACACATCCATTCCTATTCACATCCTTTTCCTAGGTTCTCTGGAGATGCAATGAGAGACAAGAGCAGCAGGAGTTACCTCATTTCCAACCTGGGCAGTGCAACATTCCTACCCTCCAGTCGGGAGCGACCAACACAGGAAATTACTGCCCAGACTCTTCCCAATTTCTACTCAGCACAACCCAGAGATGTGGCACCCGTTTCCTCATGGGCAGGAGGTCAGCTCTGACAGAGGAGACACCCCTGGTGAAGCCAGGGGAGGACAAGGCCCCCCGTGTTTCGGGCCGTGCGCGGGGCAGCGCCGCTGGCATGCAGAACGGGGCGGGTTTGCATGCACGAAGCCCCCTTGGTGCTGTGCACTTTCTTACCAGGTGCGGACAGGGGGGAAATTGTACCCGCTGGGTGGGAGAAGGTTGAGACCCTTTTGAAAATTTGGCCCGCAGCTTCCTAGCCTAGAAGTGAGAAACAGGCAGCTGAGCTCCGCCACCGCTTCCCCGCCCCGGGAGCCCCGCAGACATTAAAGCACCACGGCCGGGGCTGACATTCCTCCCCCGCCTCGGGGCATGGTTCAGTTGGTGGTGCCGCTGTGCCAACCCTGAGGATTGTGACCCACCGAGGTCCTTCCTTCTGCCTGCTCCGTGCCCACAGCCCTTGGCTGGCTGAGAGGGGCTGGCAGCCGTGTTTTGGGGCGCTCACCTTCTTGTACTTGTGGGGGAAGGTGAATCTCTCGATGGTGTTCTGGACGGCGCCCCGGCTCACGCTGCCCAGCCTGTCCTCCAGCTGCAGCAGCTCCTGCGGCACAGGAACATCAGGAAAGTGCCATCCCCCACTGCTCCCAAGGCACCATATCCCATCACACAGCCACATCTGCTGGCAACCGAGGCTCCCTCCTGTCCTCTCCTCAGTGGAAATGTCCATCAATCCCAAATCAGCCATGCTGTAATAATGGCTCTGATCCCTGCCACTTGGGATAATGACTAAGAGCTCAAGGCAAAGAGCTGGATGCCCAATACTTCACAAATTAGAGTGGGATCTGAGCTTCATCTGACAGGCTGGGAAACAAAGCCCCATAGATCTGGAGCACTTTGTACACAGACATGAGAGGAGCCAGAGTTAACCCAAGCCACACTCAGGCACCATGGAGTAAACCATCTTTTACCAAACTCAACCCCACCACTTCCCAGTGATTACTAAAATTGATGGAAGACTCATTGCAGCTGCCACGCCACAAAAAAAACCCCAACTTTACACCAGAGCTTGCATAAATTCACAGCATTTTAAAAATTAATAATACCAGTCTGCAGATACGTACTTCATAGCTCTCCCGCACAGCGGATGTGTGCCTGCTTGGGTTCAGTCCCTGAAGAGCAAGCAGCTGAAGCTGGGGGTAAGGGTAATTTCTGATTTCATGAACAACCTGAAAAAAAGTGAGGGAGAAAAATAAAGCCACTTGTACTTGCCTATAGAAAACCCTTGTGTGCCCTGATGTAAATCTAATGCTTGAAAAACTCAAATTGAAAGAATAGATTGACAATTTAAGCCTTTTTATAACAAAAAAATGAGGCTTTATCAAATACATTTCCCATAAATGATACCTAAGAGCATGTACTTCTTCCAAATAAATTATCTGTTATAATAATTCCTGTATCATCCGCAACATCATGGTTCCAAATTCCCAACATGGATTAGACAGATTACAATAAAATTTTATTTCATTTAAATGGGTGGATTTCTGTTCCCCCAAGCTTTGATTTTTTTTTAAAAGGCTAGCTTAAGTACACAGGTGTCAGGGCACAAGGAAAAATACAGCACAAGGGAAAAACACCCTCAGTGGGATTTCTGAGGATGTTTTAAGGATCAGCAGCGCTTGGCATGATTTAGCTCCAAATACAGCACCCTGCTAGGAAAAGGGGTGGAAAATTACCCAGTCAGCCTGTCTTCTCATCAATCCCACCTCCACCTGTGCAAGAGGTCATGCAAAACCTTTACAGGTGGCACCAAAGCTGATGTAGAGAGCAACAACATGATGAAGGATGGTCCTCAGGGGTGACACCAGGGAAGGCAGTCACCCACTGCCAATCTTTCTACATACAAAAACTCCTGGGAGACAACAGTTCTTTCCAGTATGGAATAATATTATTAACATTAACTGCTGAGTCTCCCACATCTTGCCCATGTTTTGCAGACCAGCTTTTGAACGTGGTGCTGCAAGTGATGGACCAAATCATCCCAGAACAGCTGAGCTTTTCTTTTCTTTCTCTAATCCAGTGCCGTGATGCAACATTATCCTTTCAGACACTCCCTCCCACGGCCGGAGATAAGTGGGATTTGCAGAAGACAGGTGATAGAAAGATAGCAGCCTTTATTTTGACTGCTTTCTGGCAGACAATGCATAAAACATTTCTCAGTAGAAGCGTTTCACTTACCATCTGGGTTGAGGATGTGCTTCTGGGGAAATGGTGCATCCGAGGTGTAGCCAAGTAATGCTGATAGGGCTGGGGCACCGGCCGGACCTGGAACTGTGCGTGAGTCAGCCCCGCATCCACGCTGAGGTCCCTGTGGGCACCAGGAGCAACACGTGGCTCTGAGTGCCTGGTTGTGCTCAGGGAATGCAGCAAACCAGACCATGCTCACAGGGCAACCTCCTCCTGCTGAGCTCTGGGCTGCTCTGGGCTCCTCCGGAGAGGAGAGATGGTACAGCTTGGAAGGGCGTTTGCTCCAGTTTGGGGAATCACCCACCAGGCCACCATAAAGGTGTGAGGGGTTTGTTTCTATGCCAGATAGCATTTGTGTTATTTGGGGGTCCAGAGCTGTGCAGATGCACCCTGCAAATTCCAGAGCAAGAGCATTTTGGTGGCTCAAAAGGATACCCAGGCTCAGCAACTCAACCTGGCCAGACCAGAACCTTCCTGTGCTGCCAGTGCTGCAAACTGTTACAGTTTGCCTTGGATGTTTTGCAGGAATACAGACAGTTACTCAAGAGACTCAAAAATGAACAATTCTGGTAGCTTTTAGAAGCTCACTGAGCACTGTCTGCAGGCTTTCTTGATGTGCCTGCGCTCTCTCCTCAGAGATCTCCCAGTCCAGATCACGTCAGGACTTGGGGAGTCAAAGGACACTGTGCCTTGCCTGAATCCAGCCTCATGCTGGTGAGGGTTTGAAGTGTGAGGATGGGTGCCCAGAGCAGCTGTGACTGCCCTTGGATACCTTGAAGTGTCCAAGACCAGGCTGGACAGGGTTTGGAGCAACCTGGGATAGTGGAAGATGTCCCTGCCCATGGCAGGGGCTGGAACAAGATGAGCTTAGAGGTCCAGTACAACCCAAACCATTCTGGAATTCTGTGATTCTATGAACTCCAGAACTGTGGTTTGTTCAAAAAATATAAAGGTTTTTAAGAAATGTCTGGATGAGACTGCTGTAGGAAAGGGCCAACACCAATGGAGTGAGACATCCCTGATGGCCCTGCTTGCCTGAACACAGCCTGGCCCGGGTGAGCAGAGACGGAGCTCAGCTTGGTGAATCTGGGCACTTTTATCCTCCAGAAAACTAATGCAGCTCAGTCCCCAGATTTGTCATAACCAAGATCCCATCAAACACCACAGCTCTGCTCAATCCAACACACAGAGATAAACTACAACCCTACCACTACCACATGATGTGGAAGGAGTGGGAGCGGTCCTAATGCAGCATCTCCATCTCTAATCCAATAAGGTGATCCCTATTCTCTCCAGCCTAAGAGTCACTCACCAAACAAGTGCTTTGAACATCATTCACTTTATCATCATTACAAAATCCAGCACTCTAATTGTCTTCACATTTCCCAAAGCAAAGCTAATTAGAGCACAAGGATGGCTTCCCATTTCAGCCTTCAACTTCTCCTCCCCGGCACGGGGGACAGCAGCAGTGTGTACCACAGCTTCTAAGGAGCAACCCAGATGTGTCCTCTGGCTTTCACCCACCAGAAGATGGGGCTCTGAGGGGGCAGTAGATGCAGAAATGCTTCATCCAGAACAGCCTGTGCACCAGTGCTCTAGAACTCCCTAATACCCACACCAATCTGGATGCAATGATCCTCATGGGTGCCTTCCAACTCAGGATATCCTGTAGTTCCATGATTCTAAGTTGAGGCCAGGAGAGGGACTACCTTTGCTGGCCCTGTATTAGCCATGTGCTAGACAGACAAAACCTGGCAGAGGATAAAACACAGCAGCCAACTGGCAGGAACACAACCAGGGTGAGAATTCACAGGTCTTGGCACTTTCCAGCTCCTGTGTCCTGATTTTGGATATTTACCCAATTGCTTAAGATTGTTCCCAGGTTGATGGAGGGCTCAACTGGAAATGAGGAGGCTTTGGGTCCATTCCCAGCCCTGCCACTTTCCTAATGCATAACCTAGATCCACTTCTTCCCTGTCTTCCCATATTCCCTGCCTGTGAAATAGATCTGGTAATTCATGGAGTGCTTTGAGATCAAGGACTGAAAAGATCTCTCGAAGGTGAATGGCCATTATTAAACTGCATGAGTAATTCCAATAACAGGACTGCTGCACTCTCTGTGCATCTAGAGACTTAAAATCAGATGTGGAAGTTACTGAAGTGATGCTTGGGCTCTACAGATGTGTCCAAAGAAGAATACAGCACAGAGCAGTGCTTTCACAGGGTTTGAGGCTGAAGGAGCAGAGCACACTTGCTGAAGGAGAATGGAACTAACCATTACTTTCTAGCCCATGTTACATGAACAGCTGTGCAGCATCTTGATGCTCAGGTGAGAGGTTCAAGAGCTGTGGTGCTTGTGGTAAATGGGCTGCCAACAACCAAGGAGTGAAGCATAAGACACCAGGTAACAGGTAGGATGGTCATCTCCACCTCATCATCATGTGTGTGCAGAAGGTGATTTAAGGAACCAAATGGGAGTTTATTTATTCTTCACCAGAAGATTTCAGCTGGGGGTTGGTCTGTCTGAGACAACTGATCTTTCCTCAGATGTTTCCTCCATCCCCAATTCCACCTCCTGTGGCAGCGCCCACCACCTACAGCCTCTGAGAAAACACTGCTGTTGCTGCTCATCCAGGGGTAACACATTAGAGAGGGGGGTTTGATATTTGTCACTGGGCAAAACTGTACGTGTGCCCCAGGGGGAAAGTGAGTCACCCAAACATATGCTCACCGTGTACGATTTCTGTCACCCCCACTCCTTTGGGTTTTATAAGGCTATGGAGCAACACAGGGGAGAAAAGGAGGGAGGAGGAAGGCACTCAGTGATGCTTTATCAGATACTTCTAATGATCATAATTAAGCACTCTGAGCTGAGAGAGAGGCAGAAAGAATTGCTCTATCCAGATGGTGCATGAGCTGCTTTGCAAACCAACCCGAACAATGTCATCCCGACCACATTCAGCCCACAGGAGTGCCAATAATGGTAACACCTGAGAAGAAAATTGCAGAAGGATGTGGTCATATTTTAGATTGTGTATTATGCACTGAAGGGGGAAAAAAGCAACAACCCTGGGTTAAAAGGACTTTTCATTTGCAGAATGGAGTGCTCAGATGTTAGGAAATGCCATCATTAAGACTTCCTGTGCCATTTTATTTCTGTCCCCTTGTGCAAATACATTGTGATTGTCTCTAATTACAAGCTCACATGCTATTTTTTCCATTCAGTGAACAGAATGGACTTTGCTCAGCTTACAAGCAGCTTCTCAGAAGAATGTTTTTATTTTGTCATTCTTTCGACCAGGTTACCATACTTTATTAACTGTTCAAGGGCTCTCAACCTGCTCCGAAAATGAAATTAACAATTTCCTATAAAGCTTTTCCAGGGTATTGAACACTACAGCTGGAGAATGATGAACAAATCTCCATTCATACCAACCTGCATGGCAGGGCAGCAAGGTGTTCTCTAATTTGGACCACAGAAAATACTATGGCCACTGGGTTTTGAGTGCCTGAAGGACAGCAAAGGGTCTACTTCAGGCAGACAGTGGTCTACAGGAAAGAAACCCTCTCTGTGTCCTACAGCACAAAGAGCAACTTGGGAGAATTGATGTTTGGCTTCACTCTAAATCTGTAGGTGAGAAGTTACAAGCAACAACAATGGAGTGTGCCTAAAGCGGGGCAATGGAGCTGGGGAAGGCTCTGGAGCACAAATCTGATGAGGAACAACTCAGGGAGTTAGGGAGGGACTTAGCCTGGAGAAAAGGAGGCTCAGGGAGGACCTTCTGGCTCTCCACAACTCCCAGACAGAAGGCACAGCCAGGGGGGAACAGGCTGTGCTCCCAGGGTACAAGGGACAGCAGGAGAGGGAATGGCCTGAAGTTGTGTCCAGGGGAAGTTTGGACTGCCTGTTAGGGAAAATTTCCTCACCCAAGGAGCTGTCAAGCCCTGACACAGCCTGCCCAGGGCTATGCTGGAGTCCCCACTCCTGGAGGGATTTAAAAGCCATGTGTTTGTGGCACTTGAGGTCAGTGGTAGCCTTGGCTGTGCTGAAGAACGGTTGGTCTTCAGGGTCTTAGAAGGCTTTTTCCAACCTGAATGATTCAATTATTAATTTATATAGGAGGCTTCCACACCCTCACAGAGCTCTCAAAGATGAGTTTTTCCCTTGCACACTCCCCACACTGTAAGCACTGAGCTGGCTCAGCAGCTTCCATCAAAGCCCTGATCCCTGATGGCATTCCTCAACACCCGCACCCTTCCCAGGACATTTTAAACACCTCACTGGATGCAGCAGTGGAATGGGGATCACTTACCAGTCCGTGCCCTCTGCCAGATACCTGGGCTGGGGGCCCATGGGTTGTGGAGTCTGCAGTTGGTGGCTGAAGTCGAAGCTGGGGTGCAGGCGGTGAGGCTGGACAGACATACGCTCTTGGGCCCGCCTGCGGGGAGGACAGCACCAACAGGGAGGGTCAGACACCACTGGGCACTGGAATTCCTGGAAAGGACCCATGGGAAAACCCCAAAGGCTGGGCTTGTGCACAAGTTCCCAAAGCTAGTCATTCTAGGCAGGAGTAAGGGATGATAGGGAGAGGAACCCAGGGCTGTCATTCCATCACAAACCGATCCACTCTCTGCCCTGTGGCACCCACCTGTGCTCAGTTTGCAGGAGATGGTTTTTGCTGGCAACGTGCAGAGGAAAAGGGGAAGCCAAACAACTTCTCAGCAGCTTTGTGCAGTTTGCACTTTTTCCTCTTTTGCTACAGTCAGCCCCATAAACAACACGCAGGGTAAAACGTGCCCCTCCTTCAGCCATGATCCATCATCATAAAGAAGCTGCAGGTTGTCTTGTCTCCCGTGCAGTCCATAAACTCCTGGGGAACCTCATTCATAACCAGATTACTCACGAGTGACTGAAAGCAGAATTTACTCTCACTGGCCCTTGCCAACATTTCTTTGGATGATGGACAAGCCAGGCTGGGTTCCAGGCCCTTCTCCCTCTGCTCTGCTGCCATTGCAGGCAGGGAAAAGAAAGTGCTAGAAGATACAGCAAGGTTTTTCTAGGGATGTGAGTCTTGTGATTATTGCTTATTTGAACTACTAAGGGGAAGAGTGTGTGCTGCTGGATCAGTGTCCACATTTGGCGGGAGACAAGGTGGATGCACGAGCAGGATTTGCATTACAGACAGACTCCTACCCTTTGCTTCCTGGCAAGTTACTGCTTACCAGTACAACCATCACAAAGAAAATCTCCAGGAAAAAAAAATAGGGCAAATGGAGCAGGGAACTGCCAGGTAAATAACTTTTCATGCAGCCTCAGTTCAGAGGCTTTACTCTCAAAGGTATAACCCATATTCCCATTACTGGGACCTCCTGCCCCACACCTGTAAGGGTTCTGACATCCTGCTCCCCTGCAGCTTTCAGAGACAAGCACTGGGACTGGGCAAGAGATTCCTGCCGCCTTCCACACCACAGCTCACTTGCAAATACAACACTGACAGCATTTACCAAAGCAGATTCTGCGTGGAATTGTGCTCTGTGCTTTTATTTGAATTCAGCTTATGACTAAGAGATAAACACTTGTATCATCAGTTTCTCAGCCTTGAACATACTTGCTACCCAATTATTAGCTAATGATTAAATCCACCTAAAATCCAGCTTATTCAAAACAAAACACTGATGAGAAGAACACACAATTTTCAGACAGAAAGAACATGGAAAGAAAGGGTTTTCTATCCCTAGCATTCCTTCCAAATGAAGCATCATTGCAAAGCCTCATCCTCTGATTCTTGATCCATGGGTACAACCCACAAATAGCTTCCATATGTTTCCAAAAAAAATCACTCCTCTCTCAAGAAACACAATCAAGACAAGGCCAGGCATCCATTTCCATCCCTGCTGAGTTACAGCAATTCCCTCTGCGTTTGTCAGCTCAGTGTGGATTTAGGATGCTCCCTGTGACAGAGTGTGCTGCAGGTCAGCAGCATCATTCCCTCACAGAGATGGAAAGCCTTCCAAACCCTGAGCAGCAAGACCTCTGTATGGATAACATGATGAGACAGGTGGACACAGCCTCTCGCATGGTTTTGAAACAGCAGCTACGAGGACGTGGCTCACCCACACAGAGACAGGAAAGGTCTCCAGCAACACCAGATCCTCCTAGGAGTGACAATAATGGCGAGCTTACCAGTAGAAACATCACAAAGAAAATATCCAGGAAAAAAAATTCAAAAAAAAAAAAATAGGGCATATGGAGCAGGGAGCTGCCAGGTAAATAACTTTTCATGCAGCCTCAGTTCAGAGGCTTTACTCTCAAAGGTATAACCCATATTCCCATTACTGGGACCTCCTGCCCCACACCTGTAAGGGTTCTGACATCTAGGCAGAGCACAGCAGGGATCCCCACGGGAAGCGCACACCTTCAGGAGCAGCCTGCCTTGCAGCCTCCCTTCTGGTGGATTTCAGAAAATAAATTCCACTTTTCAGCGAGCCCGAGGAGAAAAACCCGACACGGCCAGCGCGGCTGGGCCCTCCTCACAGGCGGGGCGAGCTTGGCGCGGCTTCCCCGCACCCTCCGGGAAGGGCGGCATGATCCCCTTACCTGGGATGGGGCATGAGCCGGCGGTGCTGCGCCTCGAGGAGCTGCTGCTGGAGGAGGTATTGCTGGTGTAGCGCCTGAGGTAGGAAGGAGGGCCCGGCGACGTCCTGGAAGGGCAGGGCGGGCACCGGCGGCAGGGGCTGGTGCAGGGCGCCGCTGTGCTGGTGCGCCGGGGCCATGTGGGGAGCCAGCCCCGGCTGCGGCTGCACGGCGTGAGGCAGGGCGAAATCGGCGGAGAGCTGAGGCTGGGGACCCAGGTGGAAATGCCGGCAGGAGGTAGCATGGGGATGCTGAGACCTTTGAAAGGGAGCACCTGGAAGAGAAGAGCGCAGCGGTCACGGCGGTGGGGCCGGGGAAGGGCAGACCCGCGGTCGCCCGCCCAGGGCGAGGGTTGGGCGAAGGAAGGGCTGTTGGTCTCCGCTTCCAGAAGGTTTAATAAATAAAACAGAACAAGTCAGTTAAAGCTTATTACAACTGCTGATTTTGGCTAATGGTGTTTCTCCTCCAAGAAAACGTTGGAGCCAAAACATAAATTCGGGTTCAAAGTTTCTTTTTTGGCTCCAAGGTGAAGTGTGTGCTGATGAACACTGCTTCAAGCTTGTTTTGGCTTTCCTGGCTTAAACAGAGAAATAAAAAAAGTCTTAGTAGAGGCTTTGGAGATAGAAAAAGGAGTGATGATTTTAAGCTAGAAGAGAGGAGATTCTGACTAGATAGAAGGAAGACATTGTTTTGTGCTGAGGGTGGTGAGGCTCTGACACAGATTTCCCAAAAAAGACATGGATGTGCTAGCCTTGGAAACATCCTGGAAATGTTCGAGGCCAGGTTGGATGAGGTTTGGAGCAACTTTGTCTAGAGAGAGATATCCCTGCCCATGGCAGTGGGGTTGGACCTTTCCAACACAAACCATTCTGTGATATAGACTCAACACTCTAGAAAAGGAAATAAACAACAAAGCCTGTTTTCTAAAATATTTGAGTTTTGGATATAATCTCACTGAAGTTTTGAATGTTTCCCCTGAATTGCAGGCTTTCCCTGCAAGTCATTTCTTTGCGTCTCTAAAAATGTCTCATAGGCAAAGGAAATAATCTCTGCTCTAAAAAATTGCCTGACACTGAGTTCAGGACGTGAATGAGAAAACTTCCACCTCTGAGAGCAGGGATGAAGGCCCTGTGTGTTTGCTGAGATCCTTCAACAACCCATCCTCATGAGCTACATGCAGGGAGAGAGCAGCTGCTGGAAACACAACATGGACTGCTATGAGAGCAGTCATGAAGCTGATGGGGATGAGGAGGAAATGAGGTGTGAAAGATATCCATAGTGGAGGCGTTTTGCAAAACATCTGGCACTGGCTTGCACCTTGCTCAAGATCCTCACTTGGAAGAGCCCTTGGCCCAGTCCGGCGTGTTTAATTCCTACATTCCTGGAGCATTTACAGGCATCATGCAAAACTTCTGGCTCTTAAACTCGGGAAAGAGTCAGCTCAGAGATGAGGGAGTGGAGGCTATTAGAGATGCCTCTTTGCTGAGGATCAGCCCCAGCATGGGACACCTGCCCTTTCACAGAGTTTTGAACAGCCTGTCTTCCTCTTTCTGTTTTAATCTTTGTGAATGGTAGAAAACATCCCAAAACAGCACCAAGGGGCACTGTGTGGTCCCAAAGCACAGGCATGTACATCATGCCTTCTACATCCAGATCCCTTCTGCTCACATCTCCCTGGCAGGCAGGGCCAGTCCATCACAGCAGCTCAGGAAGTCCTGAGCAAGGCAGATGCCAGCAGGAGAAGCAACAGGAGAGGGCCCATCAGAAATGGATGGTTTGCAAAACTGTGCATAATTACACACGGCATCTCTTAAATACAAACTAATCCTCCACAGTGCCCCTCTGAGAGAGAGCAGGTTACACAATATGTGCCACCCACAGCAGTGCTTCTTGAGGTGATAATTTCCCTTGCTGTCAGATAACAGCATGATTTGACCACGATATTAATTAAAACCAGAGGTGGTGGGATCAGACCTGCTGTTCCTCAATGACAGAGCTGCAAACCCAGGCCAAAGAGCCATTCATACACCCTGTTCCCCTGCAGGTTGTATTTGTTGCTGATGGCCTGGCCCAAATTCACCACAAAGAGATAAAGCAGTGGAATAGGGAACCTGCACTTCCCTGAAGGGGAACTGTGAGGAGAAACCTCCTGGCTGCTGTGTGTGCTTGGTACTTGCCAGGGAACTCATGGTGAATTGCTCAACCTCTGGTGGCCACATGTCCTCCCAGTGGAGAATTGCTGCAGCAGGCCACAGGTGAGCCACTGTGCACCCCCAGACCTTCACAGGGCCTCAAAGCAAGGTGAGAGAGCAGGTGAAAAGTGCTGAACCCTCTGAACACACCAACCTGTGCCCCCCACCTGCAGTTCAGCTGTATTTCAGACAAAAACATTTTGGGGTGATACAAGGCAGTGAAACTCAGCCATACTCCCCCACATTTCCAGGGACACATCCTCCAGCACTTTGGTAAAGCAGGGAAGGCCTGTCTCTCATCTCCTGTGACTCTCTTGTCTCTCGATGCCTGGTGTAACCTCAGCCAGCAATTTCCAGCTTTTACTGAGTCTTGGAAACGTTTAATCTCATTTAGTTAAATGTGTGGAGGGCCTTTGATACCAGATCCATGGTGGACTAGAGAGCACCAGGTGGGCAGATCAGCTGGTCATGGTTTTGGTTTGGATTTTGCTTCTCATACAAAGACAATCCTTGAGGGGAATTTGGTCATACACTTTCCCAAAGTCGAGAACGTGCAGACTTTATCTGTGGTTTGTGTGCAGGAAGATACACAGAGCTAGAAAGCAACTAACTAATTTTGTTTCGGTACAGAGTCAATTTTCCTTATCTTTCAGAACTAATTAATTAAATAAAGCATTTTTCAGTATTTTTTGCTAGTACCTACTAGTGCAGTGATGCATTTCTCTTCACAGGAATAACACCATCAAGATGTGACCGAGACCATATGATTAAATAAAACCCATCAATTTGTCTTAACATAACACATTACCCTACATAGTAATTGTTCATTCTCTTCAACTAATCCAATTGCTGATGAGGATTTTTACAGCAAAGCAAAGACTTTGGGGAATACTGCAGCAATCCTATGCTTATTAGCAGTTATCCAATCACACTGCTGGCATAACCAAGCCAGTCTGCAAAACAAAGAGCCAGTCCTCACTAAGCAGAGCACTGGTGAGCCCCAGACAGCCCTGGCAAATAAATAACAGCTCAAAACAGAACGTTACAATTTAAAGTTAATTATTTTTAAGTTTGCCCTCCCCTGCTCATTGCATCTAGATGCAAAGGTGGGGATTGCTTTCCAAGTCCACATTTTGGTCTGATGTATTGCTAAATACGGTGTCACCCTGCAGACATGAGCTGAGCATCCTTGTCCAGGTAACTCACCACAATCCACACCAAAAGCAGGCACTCATCCCTTTGAATTCCACAGAGGTTCACACATTAGCAGTGTCAGAGAATCACAGGATTGTTGAGGTTGGAAAAGCCCTCTAAGATTGGTGAGTTCATTAACCCAGAGTCATTGTGTTCACCACCAACCCTTGCACCCAGGTACCACATTCACATCACTATTGAACAGAAGTAGGGACTCCACCACTTCCCTGAATGCCTCTTCCAAAGCCAGACCACAATTTCTGTGAAGAAACTTTTCCCAATATCCTACCTAAACCTCTCCTGGAACACCTCCAGGCCATTTCCTCTCCTGCTGTCCCTTGTTCCCAGGGAGCAGAGCCTGACCTCCACCTGGCTGCCCCTTCCTTTCAGGGAGTTGTGGAGAGCCAGAAGGTCTATTAGTGATTACTTAGCCAGCAAGTCTTCTCCCTCTCTTCCAAGCCACAAGTGTGGTCCTAGATCACATTTGCATTGAAACCAACGAGCATAAACATTGCCCATAAAATACTTCAAGAAAATTGGATTCAAGGATTTAATCTGCTTCTTGCCTGGATAGCAATGTCTGCCACAGCAGAGACTGATCCATGACTAAAACTGAGTCCTGATACCACATTCCAGCTTTTGTTTTCACTCCCCAGTGCAAGGGCAGAGCTGACATTTTCATTAGCCAAGCTTTGGGGACATTTCCACAGCAAAGACAATGAGGATTTAAAGTGTGCCTATCATGCTTCAGAGCCACTAACTGCATTCTCCATGATCCTTGTTCCCCATCACCTGTCCAATGGTGCCTGCATGAGGGCAATGTTGCTCTGGGATCAGCAAGGCAGAGACTTTCTTTCAGCTTAATGAACTCAAGTTTTGTCCTCATACCATAGAAGGATTGTCCTCCTCCATTGGGATACTTTAATTTTGCAGGACGAGAGATTAGCCAGATATTGGATGCTTTTATGGCTTACCCTCCAATGTCCAAACACTTGCCTTCTCCAGCCCAGGAGACAATCACAAAATCCCAGAATTAAGGTTGGAAGAACCATTGGAGATCATCTAGTCCAATCCTCCTGCTCAGGCAGGGTCCCTAGAACACATTACTCAGGATTGTGTCCAGCTTTTTAATATCTCCAGAGAAGATTTTCAGGGGATTCACAGAGGCAATACAGCCCTCACCAGCCCTAGAGAGGCTTTTGACCCAAGACCAGCCTGGAAACACCTGTGGCTGTGCCCAGGCTGCTGGATGGGATGAGAGGGCCAGCCCCTGTGTGAGGCTCATTGACATGCTCCTGGCGCCTGGAGTAATTCCTATTGCTCCTGTCTGAAGCTGTGGAGGACTGATTTCCTAGGATCACTGTCAGGCTGCCCACCAGCCAAAACCTATTTTGTTGTCCTGATGGTGCTTCCTTTCGTTTAAATGCTGTTGCTGTAGCAGATGATGACAGCTCAGAGCAACATCAGATCAGCAGCTCTGAGATGAGCGATGCATCACATCTGTGTCAGCAAAGGAGGTGATTTACTCCAGTTTTGGGTGGTTTTCCTTTCACAGGTTGAGGCCAAATACCCTCAAAATGCCCCCAGATGCCTACACACCCACCTAAGCTCTCAGCTGGGGCAACCCTTGTTGCCTTACATTCAGCTAAACCACAAAGCTAGCTAATGCCTGAATCTAGATAATCCAGGTCTAAAAAGTGCCTTGCAAGCCTCAAAGTTTGTGATAACACATGGAGGCAGAGACAGGAAAAATGAATCATGTCCTGGGCAAGCCATGCTACCTGTGGGGTGGGAAGGAGAGCTCGGTGGTTTTCTGGCATAACTGGGGACAAGTCTGACTCAAAAGAGACTGTGGCACTTTGTGATGGTGCAGGACCATGTGGACAGGGATGCCTTTGGATGACCACCACCACCATCTCCCTGCCTTGTGTGATGCTCTGCTGGTTGCTGCTTCCAGTCCCCCTCAGCTTCTTCCATCACAATCTAACGCCAAGTTCAGCACCAGGGATCAACAGGTGGAGAATCAGTACCTGGGGGATTCCTGCCACTGTCAGAACATGAGTGTGGATCAGTGGCTGCCCCAGCTGGCCTGGCCCTTCTCTGCTGCTGTGAAGGATGCTGCAGCTTCACACTGTGATGCTGAAAACCTGCTATGGAGCTGGGTCTGTGAGACATCCCACTGCCCTGGGTCTCTACAGCCTTCCCACAGATACTCAGTTCTGGAGCACAGAAACAGAGAACCACACAATCACAGAATCACACAATCATACAATCATGGAATGGTTTGAGTTGGAAAAGGTCTTTGAACGTCATCTAGTCCCAATCCCCTGCCATGGGCAGGGATACCTTCCACTATCCCAGGCCGCTCCAAGCCTTGTCCAACCTAGCCTTGGACTCTGCCAGGAATGGGACCCCCACAGATTCTCTGGGTAACCTGTGCCAGGGCCTCGACAGCCTCACAGGAAAGAATTTCTTCCTAGTATCAAATTTAAGCCACTTTCTTTCAATATGAAGCCATTCCGACTTGTCCTGTCACACTAGGCTCTTGCCCCATTTTTCCTGTAGGTTCCCTTCAGTTGCTGGAAGGGAATGAGGCCACAATCAAGTCATTCTGAAGCCTTCTCATTTCCAGGCTGAACAATCCCAATTCTCTCAGCCTTTACTCACAGCAGAGGTGCTCCATCCCTCTGACAATCTTGGTGTCCTTCTCTGGACTGGCTCCCACAAGTCCCTGTCCTTCCTGTGCTGGGGAGGAGCAGAGCTGGAGGCCGCTCTCACCTGAGTGTGGCAGAGGGGCAGAACCACCCCCTTGATGCACCATGGAATAAACAACAGAATCATTTGGGTAGGAGAAGCCCTCTCAGATCATCAAGCCCTGTGGGGCACTGCCAAACCCCATCCCCAACCTGCACTGCAAAGACAATCCTCCACCAGCCTGTGGGGAAGGCTGCTTAACAACAATTCACAAAGCACCCAACAAAGCTGGAAGCTGGCCTTACAGGATTCAGCCTCAGGCTGAGGAAGGTACAGATTTGTTTTTAGGAAGCCAGCAGCTGGTGCAGGTGTGTGGACAGGTGAACCTGCCTGGCCTCTCACTGCCCGTGCCATTTCCACCCCTCACTCTCGCAGGCGTCAAGCGCGGCAGAAACCCGCGGGGAAACTCAACACATCCCCCTCACCACCACTTTCTCACCTCCAGGGCTGCTGCTGCTTTTTATTTTCCTTTTCCCCCTCTGTTCTACAGCTATATTTATTGTTTCCATACGTAATCTGAAGTGGCACTGGCTTTTTTTTCATTAACAGAAACGTTCCCATTTCCTTTGCACCCCCCAGGTGAACCCTGCGAATGATAAGTTCACGTATTTTGGCAGGTTGGTAAATGACATCGAGTCACAGAATTGTGCTGGTCTGGTCCTAGGTGCTTTTGCCACTGGGGATTTTGCTTTAGCATCAGTCAGGGTTTGACTACATCAAGGCACATGCATATTTATCCACCCAGCAGTATTTCAGCCAGAAAGGCTCAAGGGATCCGTGTGCTCGTTCAACACTGACCCATCTCAGAGATGCAAAGCCTCTGGGTAATCCCTGCAGTGAGACAGGGGATGCTACAGGCTTCATGAAAAGAAAACCCAGAAAGCAGAACGGTTTATTTCCACCTCCTTTCCTCAGGCAACAGCACTGCCGATGCAATCAGGCTACTGGTGAGGGACACAGGATCCTGGTCCGGCCTGGAGCTGGCACTGGGATCGGTGTCTCGAGCAGACAGCTGCAGCCCAGGGAGGCTGGCCGCCTTCGAGAGGAAAACAAAATCTGTCTCATGCTGTTAAGCTGCCTGCAAAGCACGTGAATATTTCCCCTGGGTGGGACAACCTGGACTGCTCATCGAGGCCTCTGTGTGGGGGCTGGGGGTGTCAGGGAGGTTGGGGCCGGTTCACAGCCGGGTCCCATGGTGGCAAAAGGGAGATGGCAGCTCCTGGAGAGCCCTGGCTTCACTCACTGACAGATTTGACAGCTGAGGAGGACCTGCCTGTTGCAATCAGCCCAGCTGGGGGATGGAGCCAGGTTGTCTCAGCCCCTTTGTCCTGATTAGACCCCCTGTGACCCCTCCTCCTGCACTGGGGAGGCAGATAAGCCCCCTCAACAGGAGCCCTTGTGGTGCCTCTCTGAGCACCAGGAGAGCCTGCCAGGTTTTTAACAGCCTGGGAGCCTGCAGCTCCCTTCCCTGAATGTACATAAAAATTCCCCTCAGAGCCAGTGGAGTTTGGTTAGTTTGCTTCAGCCCTGACAGTGTGCAGTGAGTAAAGGCCAAAATCATGGGAGCAGCTCCAGCTTCACGTGGCACATGGAGAAGGGCACCAGGGGGGGATCACACTGCCTCGATAAACAAGCTCCTAATTGCCTGATGCCATCAGATAAGAGTTAATCCCTTCCAAATTGTGAGTACACCCTTAGAAATGAGTGAAATTCAGTTACTGATAGGAAATGAGGTGAGACAGTCACAGAACAGTTGAGTGGCTTGGGTTGGAGGGGACCCTAAAGATCACTTAGTTACAACCCCCACCCCCGCCATGGAAAATAAAACATGAAGTAAATAACCCCTCAGACCACATTTGTGGTGTTCAGCTGCATAAAGGTTGAGTGGTCTGGCAGAGGGAGATACTGAACTGTCTCACTTCTGTTACAGGACAGCTGACTGCAGGGTGAGGAGATCAGGGAAGGGAAGAAGAGGAAAGAATTTAAGAAAAATCTATCAGGCAGGAAGGAATCTGTCTCACTTTCAGCACCTTTGCCAGCAGCTTTCTCATTTCATCTAGTGAAACCAAGAATCACAGAATTAAGTCAAGGTTGAGAGAGACCAGCAAGATCATTGGGTCCAACCATTAACCCAACACCACACATAACCATTCCAAATGCCACATCCAGACACCTCTCGAAGACTTCCAGACATGGTGGTAGTACCACCTCCCTGAGCAACTTATTCCAATGCCTGGCCACTCCAGCAGTGACAAAAAAAAAAAAAAAATCTAATATCCTGTTTACCGTAATATCTGTCTGAACCTCCTCTGGCACAACTTCAGGCCTTTTTTCTTGTCCTGTTCCCTGGGAGCAGAGCCCGACCCCCCCAGCTGTCCCCTCCTGTCAGGGAGTTGTGCAGAGCCACAAGGTCCCCCCTGAGCCTCCTTTTCTCCAGGCTGAGCCCCTTTCCCAGCTCCCTTAGCCGCTCCTCATGCAACTTGGTTTTTTACACACTTGACCAGCTTTTGCTGCTCTGCTGGGGCAAGATGCAAGAAGCCAAAAATGAAGCTAAAAATAATGGGCTGCCATGTCCGATGCAGCTCAGGGTACAGCCTGCCATCCCACGTGTCTAGTGCCAGGGAAATGGCAAAGGACTTCATATCTGTGGCTGGGAGATGCAAGAAATGGATAAGGACTATTTAAATTTGCTGTATTTACTTGTTCAGGTTGTTCCTGCTGGTCTGTGGTGGCTAGTGGAGCACATTTGTGTCCTGGGTAGGACATGAGGTTCGGGAGGTTTATCATCTCCTGCTCAGAGTCTTTGGCACTTGATGGTGCTTCAAAGGAATTCAGGGGAAAGGGGCTCAGATGGGCTCGCCACTGCTGATTAATTTTTTGGTGGTCACAGCCCTCTTTGCACCATGTGCAGGTACAGCAGAGCACAGCTGAGCTCTTCCCAAAAAACCTCACAAACACAGACCTCAGAGCCTGCACAGTGCCCCTGCCTGCTTGTACAATTCCCAGTCAGCATCCTCTCGCACTAATGAAGCCTCTCATTAATTGCTGAGTGACACGTGGCTGGAGGGTCCCTAACTCAGAGCACAGCATCTCCTCTCCTGCACACCACATGGGGAAACCACGTGCAGCCTTAATACACACACACACACACACACACACACACAAAAGTGGGACTCCTACCAGGGCCTAAGCTCAGCATTCAACAAAATTAAAACCCAAAACACGGTGTGATCCTTAGGGTTGTTCAACGCAGGGCTCAGAGTTGGACTTGGTGATCCCTATGGATCCCTTCCAGCTCAGGATAATCAGTGATTTTGTGATTTACAGCTGGCAGTGACCAGCTTTAAATGAGCATATTTACAGAAAATCATAGGTAGTTAAGGGTTGGAAGGGACTTAGAGATCACCTAGTCCCAGCCTCCCACCTCTATTTACATCAAGACTGAAGAGGTGCTGAGTGCTGGGGATGGGAACCAGCAAGAATGAGGATGGGATACAGCCAGGCAGCCTGGACCCATCACAGGAGGGAGACAGCTGTTTATACAGCACTGGACGAGAAGTTTTTTTCCTGCAACTCTTTCCCACTAGCTTCAGGGGGGAAAAAAAAGTTTTGTTGAAGATGATGTTTCACAGCAACGTGTTGAATTCAGCAATATTTTCCAAGGAGGAAGGAGAAACACTTCAGCAGCGTTGCTACACTTAAAGCTGTCTTTTTGCTTTTATACTTCTCGCTGTGTTTTAATTATAGCTTTATTCTCAGTGTTGAATTCGAGGGTGTATTTGAGATTTTTTGGATCATCACATTAAAAAAAGAAAAGAAAAAAAAAGAAGCCAAATTGCAATGAGAGAAAATGTTTTCTGGGATTTAGTGGTCCCAGTTTCACCCCTCCACTCTCAGGCTCTGGCATGCCTGCAGGGATGGGTGGCCCCATGCCTGGCATGATGTTCCTCACCCAGCCCAACTCTTTCTCCCCAGATTGCCCTGTTTCTCCTGGGTTTAGGCCCAGCCCTGCACATCTGCCAGGAGCAGGCTCTGGAGGAAATGTGGCTTTGGAGATGTTAAAAAGCCCCCCTGAGACTTTTTAAAAATAATGTTTCTCCTTTCAGTTTGGTCTGAAGGGGTTAGAGAAGGAACAGCTGACAGGAATCACTTGACCACAACTCCCATGCTAAAAGCAGGAATCACACTGCAGGTCTCAAAGGCATTTTTGGGCTGCAGGGCTTATTCCCGAGCTAAATTCCAGCAATTCCAAGGGCAGAGAAGGTTTGGCTGGTACCTGAACTTTAAGCCAGGTTAAACCAACCCTCAGGGCTTTGCCCATCAGCCCCACTCTCTCTGTTCCGCCACCCCTTCTCCCTCACCACCATTCCATCCAGCTCCTGTGTGCAACCCAAGCCTGTAATGCATTGCTCTACGCTGGAAAATGCAGAAAAAAAGCTGGAGTGTTCCTGGTTTGTGGAAAGATATCTGGGCTCAAAGGCTCTTCTCTAAGATCTGGCCAGTTATCTCAAATTTAAAAAAAATATGTTGACGAGGAAGTGGAGTGGATCTGAGTCCCCTTTGGTCAAGGAGGCAATAAAGCTCATCTTTTGTGGTTTTATATTACCAGCAGGCTGACACATCCATATGAATGAGTCCCCAACCTGGAAATGTGATAATTAACCAGGGGAAGGAATTTATCCCCTATACAAAAATAAGAAATAAAAAATCCTGGCGTGACAGCAGCCTATTACTTGGCTCTCCCTGCACAGAGCAATGGGGGAAGCACTTGGAGCAATCCCTATCTCTACCCTTGGGAATGTAAAAACGTGCTGACTTGTGCCTTCAAACTTTGACAGGCAGTGATAGGCTGCAGCCAGTTGTTTGGAAAAGGAAATTCAATACTTGTGTTTCCAATGTTTCCTTGCTTTCACAGCGTCCAAAGCCCTCCCCAGGCATTTGGAAGTGCTCAACACCTGCTTTAAAAACACCCTTAACTGCTCCTAATGACTGGCCAGGGAGGTTTGCAGCAGCTCCCTCCTGCCAGTAATGATATGCAGGACATCCAGAGACAGGCAAAATGCCAAAACCATCGGGGGAAAAAAAAAAGTACAGCCAGACATTGCAAGGGCCTGTCAGGATCTTGGGGACTGCACTGCATTGTTCATGGAGCCTCTCAATTCTGTGACAGCCCCAACCAAAACCCTCCACACAAACGCTGCCAGACCTGAGGGGTCTGAACTCCACATGGAGTTTTAATTTTAACCCTTCCCCAGAGAGGGAGTCAATGGGAAAAGCCCAATGCCCTCAGCTGACTCTGCCCCGTGTTTAAGCAAAAGGTTTTGTGATCTCCTCTGGTCCACACCTGCATGTGCTGAGCACTGTTGGGATCCTAGAAATTTAGATTTAAGATTTTAATGTACAGTAATAGATATGAGTCAAGATGGAGGATTTGGGGTGTTGTCTAAGTCCTTCTTCACCTTCTTCTTCCTTCTTCTTCATGGGTTTAGGTGGTTTTCTGTGACTGGGTGGAAAAGGTCCTCATTGTGGGCCTTGGGTGGTCATTATTGGGCCAGAAACATAAATAATATAGGTGTCACCTTGGTATTGGGTATTTATTGCTTAAATAACCTTAAAAAGGGTTAGAAGCACTCCATTTTACCTCGTTTCTCTAGCTTGCTAGTTAAGCTCACGGCTTGTGAGCTTGTAAATACTCTAAATAGATAAGATGTAATAAACATTCCAAGTCTGAACTCGACATTTTCGTTTCATCCTGACTTTGGCAGAGAAAAAAAGAAGCCAAAACCATTACAGAGCACCAGCCCAGGCTGCAGGGGCTCAGACAGGAGCAGAGTCCTGTGGTGTGGTTGGGCACTCAGGATCCAGGGATTATCCACAGCCCTGGCAGCCACAGCATCCCACCCCTGTGCCAGCCTCAACATCCCCTCCCTCTGCAGCAGCCTTTGGGTGAAGACTTGGCCCTTTCCTCTCCCTTTGGGTGGTGGTCTTGGCCCTTCCCTCTCCCACACATTTATATCCCCTCCAACAGGGATTCCCAGTGAAGGCTTTCCATTCTGTTCTCCCCCTATCAGCAAAGATGGGGAAAGATGCCTTTTTTTGGAAGGCACTGTTTGCCTGACCTGCTTTAAACCTCCCCTCTAGGGAGAGATTGGAACAGACTTTGATCCTGGAAACGCAGAGGAGGCTGCTTTGGGTGGGTTATTCTGCATCAATCCCCATCCATCTCTGTTTTGCGTGCATGAATTCCCCACCCACACACCCGTTGTTTTAAATGGGACTGTAATAACCAGCTGGGTTTTCCTGAAGGATTTATTTATCTGCATCTTAAGCCCAGGGGTGGGAGATTCCCATCCATCATGTCCACAGAGCTGCAGAGTGAGTGGCAGTGGTTTGGGGAACGGGTGGAATGCTTCACCATTTCTAGGAACAGCACATCAGTTTGGATGGGGGATGTTTGGCAGCCCAGCCTTTCTTCTTTGCTGGCTCTCTGGCAAATCAGCTCCTAAGCCAGAACATTTTGGCAGGGAGTCAGGACATGGGACATCCCCTTGCAAAGGGATTGCTTGATGATGGCATGCTGCAGGTCACCCTCTGGGCTTTATCCTAAATCCTGTAATCCCGTATCAGGTAGGGTGCAAAGGATTTACCAGCCTGCATGAGACCCTCAGACTGCCAGGAGGGCAACTTCTGCAGCACCTGACACTCAGGGAAGGCAATATAATCTATAGTCCCCCTTGAGTTTTTTACAGATGGTTCAGAAGCCACACCAAAAAATGTCCCTGCTCCCCCCAGAAGGCAGTGAAAGTTCAGCAGCTGGTTCCTCTTGCTAGTGACATTACACAGAATGCAGGAGCATCTTACAACTGCTAAGGTACAGAAAATGAGGATTATCTCTTAAGAGAGAGCAGATGCTCCTAGGAGGTGGGTGTGTTGGATGCAGTGCCAGAACAATGCTAGCAAATCCCCTGTAAAGCACTCTTAAGTTCCCATCCTGAGCCCAAGAGCTCAGCCCCACAGCCAAAGCAGAGCCCTCAGAGTGGGGGATGGATTGCACCTGTGGAGCACCTGCAAGTTCCCCGTCCCCACTGGACCTCTTAATTTAACCAGCCTAAAGGATTTTGGAGCTCAGGCCATCAGTGTGTGCTGGTTTGAGGCACCTGCTTGCACCCCCAGCAGCTGGGGCCAGGGTGCATCCTGAGGACCAAGGCTGGCGTGGAGCTGTGTGAGGTGCAGTGGATGCTGGCACAGATCAGAGCAGCTCAGCAGTTCCTTGCACTGAACTGGCTTGAACTCAGGTTTGGGAAAACCCCAGCTACTGTGATTCCTGCCACACTGTGTCCTGGCAATTCCCCTTTTACGCTCCCTGAATGAGAAGTCTGTGGCTAAAAATCAAAGATCCTGGAAGCCTGTTCCCCATTAAATTTAATATCCGAACTTTGTAGGTACATGTCACTCCAGGAGAGACAGAGCTATGTTTAAAGTACAAGGGAAATGTCAGTTCCTTGATGTGGAAATAGTTCTTACTTTGCATTTCTGCATGAGGTCCTGGCATGAGTTAGTGCTGCTAAGCCCTCCTGTAATAACATAGAAAGGAAAACCCTAACCAAACAGCAAAAAAGTATGTATTTTATACAGCTAAATGTAAAGTCATCCATCTAAAAAACCCAGTACAGGTGCTGTTTGCAGGTGTCATGCTATCTGAGGGAAAGTGAATTTTGGTAATCAGCAAACCATGAGCTCCCAGAGCCCCAGCAGCATCTGAAGGCACAAATGTTTGCTATATAAAAAGCAGGAGGTGGGGCTCCTTGGGAGCAATAAGTGCCTCAGATTGATGCCAAAGCTGGGAAGGAGGCTTGGAGAGGAGCCCAAGCATTCACCATGGAGGGAGGCACTGCAGGAGACCTGTGATTCCACGTCAGAATTAAGAGAGGTAAAACCATGGTTGAGCAGAGCCTAAACTGCTGCCACACGTGAGCTGGGCAGGATGAGGTTTGTCCTCATCAGGCAGGCAATGAGCCTGACAAAACCCAGAGGCCAGGGCTGGCCTGCAGCAGCACAGCCTGGAAACACAGGGCACCACGTGCCCACAGCCAAAATCCCTTTCCTCAGCACCAGGGCAGGTTGGTTTTCTAAAAGACATCCCCTCACTAGCACAGGAATTAATTTTGGGGTGTGGGATGGAGAAGGTGACAGCAGCTGTCCCTTTCCAGCATGGAACTCCATCCCCCTGTGGGTATTTTCCCCTCCCTCTGAAGCCAGAGGAGACTGAGGGCAGGGGATTCGCTTTTCCACCACAACGGAAAGAGGAAATCACATTCCTGCTTATTCCATCATAGAATCATAAAACACTCTGAGCTGGAAGGGACCCACCAGTGTCATCCAATCCAGCTCCTGTCCCTGCACAGACCCCCCAACAATCCCCCCCTGTGCATCCCTGGCAGCGCTGTCCAAGCTCTCCTGGAGCTCTGGCAGCCTCGGGGCCGTGCCCATTCCCTGGGGAGCCTGGGCAGTGCCAGAACCCTCTGGGGAAGAACCTTTCCCTGATATCCCACCTAAACCTCCCCTGACACGGCTCCAGCCATTCTCTCAGGTGTTATCACAAATTGGTTCCTATTTAATCCATCAAGAATATCCCACAGGGCTGCACATAACCCCGTAGGATGCTGCATCTACAGCTCCATGTCCTGGGCAGCATCTCATTTCCCTACAATCAGCTTTGGATCTGGGCTCCCTGAGAGAGTTAGGGCTAAGTCAATGTTTCCATCATCAACCTCACTTTTGAGAGGCTCGTAACTCTCAGCATTTGAGCTCTCACAGTGCCAAAACTTGGCGCAGAAACACATGGCCCAGATGCGGTTTTATTTGGTAATAAATAGCTTAAATCTCATAAGCTATTTTTCATTCTGGCTTAAACGTGTAAAATGGGAAAAGAAATATGTGTGGGATTTTTTTTTTCCTACCTTCCAACAATTTTGGAAAAGCAGATTACACTGAGTAATGGCAGGCCTTTTTTTTTTCAGATGCAGACAGCCAAGAATGAAATCTTTTGCCTTTTTTTCATCCACTTTCTAACAGGATCGATTGCAGCCTCAGTGATCTGGGGATGTTTCAGATTATTCTATTTTTGGCACATTAAGCCTGAAGTTCTGTGAGATTTAAAACACAGCAAAATTCCACAAGCCCTTTCACAAATGACCATAATATTTTGAGGATGTATTGCTGTTTTAACTGTGCCTCTGTGACCTCACATTTCTCTGGAGTTCAGCAATTATTGCATCCCAGCACTCTCAGCCCAGCCCTTGGGCAAGCACTGGATTTCATCAGCAACCCACCAGGATTTCAGCACTTTCGGATTTACTCCCAAACTCAGGCTTTGCTCTACCTACTCCAGCTACTTCCCAGTGGCCAAAAGCCAAGGAAACGCCCCAAACCCCCAGCCCAAGGACTTGGCTGCCCTTCAAAAGTCTGCCTCAGCTGGAGCAGAGAGAAATGGGGATTGTGCTCATATGGTCAGCTCCAGTCGGCGGAGGTTCCCCAGTGGGACACTGGGCCACTGTCCAGATGGTGCCATTGCCCAGTGATTTGTTATCTGTGGTGCTGGGAGTTCTTCACAGAAGGCAGTGAGGGGATTCAGGGAATGAGGATGTTGCATTGGTGTGGGGAGCTGGGCTGATAATGGGTCAGAGGCATGCAATGTAGTGCAAGGAGGATTGTGCAGATTTCATAGAAATCCCAGAATGGTTTAGGTTGGAAGGGACATTTAAAGACCATCTTGGTCCAGCCCCACTGCCATGGACACCTTCCACTATCCCAGGGTGCTACAAGCCCTGTCCAACCTGGACTTGAACATTCCCAGGGATGGGGCAGCCACAGCTTCTCTGGGAAACCCATGCCAAGGCCTCGCCACCCTCTCAGAGAAGGATTTCATCCCAATAGCCAATCTAAACCTCTCTCCTTTTAGTTTATAACCTTTCCCCCTTGCCTTGTCATTATCTGCCCATGTAAAAACTCCTCCTCCCTCTTTAATATCAGCACTCTTTTGGGTGCAGTGAGGTATCCCCAGAGCCTCCTCTTCTCCATGCTTCTCCTTCCTGTGTGTGCAGATCCCCTCACACCCACATCCCCCTTTGCAGGGAAGGAGGGCTGAAGGCAACAGTGCATGGTTGGAAAGATTCCCCTCAAACAGCTTCCCACCAAGTTTTCCATCTCCACTGCCCAGCTTGCCACCCAAGAGCATGGACAGAGCATCCCTATGCACAGATCCCACGAGGCTCAGCCTCCCCAGCTCCCAGCAGATCCAGTGGAGGCTTGCATCCAAGGGGAATTTTCTGTCTGTAAGCGAGGCAGGCAGCTCGAGCTGCAGAGCCCACCCCTTGTCCCAGCAGGACCCAGCCTGCTGTCAGCCCTGCCTGCACGTAGTCTCCAGGAGGAGAGGGATGGCTCACATATGGTATGGACTCACAGAGGATCAGGGCTGACTCACTGGATGGGGGAGTGGTGAATCGGAAGAAAAACCCCCAAACACACACAGGTACGTTTTGGGCCATCTGTCCTCGGAAATACCAGCCATGAGCCACGCTACGAAGCACGTGGGAGAAGCAGCCACTCATGTGAAATGACTCTGCCAGGACACAGCAACCACATCCGAGGAAGAAGCATCAGCCTGCTGCTTTCTTGGGGGGGAGGTATTCAGTGGACAAAATGCAGCCCTGCATCCTTACAGCAGCCTGGAGACCTTAGAGTGCTTTTTTCCAGTGTCTAAAGGGGCTCCAGGAGAGATGGAGAGAGATTTTGGACAAGGGATAGAGGGACAGGACAAGGGGGAGTGATTTAAGCTGAAAGAAGGTAGATGTAGGGTGGATATTAGGAAGGGATTCTTGGCTGTGAGGGTGGTGAGGCACTGGCACAGGTTTAGCAGAGAAATTGTAACTGCCTCATCCCTGGGATTGTCCAAGGCTGGGTTGGATGGGGCTTGGAGCACCCTGGGATAGTGGAAGATGTCCCTGCCTGTGACAGGGAGTAGGACTGGCTGAGCTTTAAGGTCCCTTCCAGCCCAAACCATCGTGTGATTCTATGATCCAAAGCTACCTCCAGCCACAGCAAGGCCTTCCCACCCCTCATTCACAAGAGACATATCCCAGATCCCACAGCTGGGTCTTTGGAGGAAACACCAGGCGTGCTCCACGGTTGGGAAGCATTTGCTCAACATCAGGCTGGTGCCAGGAATGTCTCTGCAAATCCGTGCAAGCTGGCTCCAGTCTCTCTGCAGGAAAGGCACAGCGGTGGGTCTGCACTCTCTGTGCTCGCCATCAATGAATGCCTTTTATTTTTTATTTTAAAATTAAAGTCAATCGAGCAATTGAACTAGTCTGAGGAAGCAGACCCAGCCACCTCAAACAGAGAAGCTGTTGTAGAGCCAGAAGACCTGTCCATGCATACATTAATGACACAGGAACTACCAACAGATCCAGAATGAACCAAGCTGGGTGACAAGGGAGGCCCACAGGCAAACCAGCAGCCTCTGGTTTCATGTGGAATGAGCAGGTGAGGAGGAAAGAGACCCTGTCAGCTGAGTCTGCTCCCTGCTTTGAGCAAAACATGACTTCCAGCAGTCTGTTCTCCATCAGGCAGAGCTAAACTGAGCATCACAGGGCGGGAAACAGGCATGGGTCCAGCATCCTCGCACTGCACCAGCCCCATGGCTGGGCAGGAGGGGCACCCCGTGGGATGGAGAGCACTGGGGAGCTGGGGAAGCTGCTAGGAGGAGAACACTGCTCTCACCAGAGGACAAGCCAAACCAGGTCATCTCAACTCACCTTGAGGCAGGGTTGCCAGTGTAATGGCAGATGAGTGTATCTGCCTTTACCATTTCCTTTACTGCACCCTCCCACTGTGCACCCTTCCAGGACCTGAGCTGACCTCCCACTGTGAGTTTTAGCATTCCTGACAGTGGTTTAGCCGAGCCTGCTCAGACAGAAACATTTTTCCTCTCTCACGTGGACGTTGTTTTTATTACCTTGGAAACCTGCACGCTGCTATTCAGCAAAACCAGAAAGCACAGCAGGTACAGGGGGGCTGCACAGCCCTCTGCCCTGCTGGACCAGCAAGCCCCCTTGCTATATTCCATTAACAGCACCAGGTTGCCTCCATTATGTTGTTTTGCAAAGCCAGCCTGGGTGTTGAGAAATAAAATTGACATTCAGAAAGAATTTGACTCTCAGGACTGCAGGCAGTGCTCTTAACAGAGACAACAAAATAAGAGGGTTTTGGTTAAAGGGTGAAGAATAACCTGTAAATTGTTGTTTAAGGGGCTGGTTAAGTGCCCCATAAATACAAAGAGTGGAAATGACTGGAGCCCATGAGCTGTCACACTGCAGGAGGAAGGTGGGATGCTGTGGCATTTCTGCACCCTGGGCACCAGGCACTTTTTAATTTAACTGATGCATCCATCCACAAGTTTTCAGGAGTAATCACTACCCACCACACATCAGAGGATATTCCTTTCATGCCAGTGGGTTAATTCATGGTAGCAGGGTTTCTCATGTGGGCTTTTAGTGGGTTTAATAGGTGTGAGGTTCAGCTGCTCCTCAAACTCCTGGTCTTGGCTCTCTGGAGTTTGTGGGAGTAAGAATAAAGCACAGGGAATTGGATGGTGGGGGAATGAATGAAGCGAGACCACCCATCCCTGACAGAGCCAAGGGATTTGCCAGTTAATTAGAACAATGCAATTAGGAGAAGGCTGATGGCTTTGGGGAGAAGGCTGCAGCCCTGTTAAGCTCTTTCCCCAAGCCCCTGACCCCCGGTTAAACTGATCCTTTGACACTGCTTTCCCCAGATGAAATTCCTGCCCGGCACAACTCCTGTCCTGACAGCTCTGATGTCAGATGAAGCCTTTAAAACACCTTCAAAAGGTTTTCAAACAAATGCAGGGTGTGTGGAGCTACCTAACAGAGAGCTGTCCCTGTCTGTCCCCAAGAGCCAGGGCTGCAGGCTGGCAGACGGACAACGCTCCGTTTCACAGCTGCTGGAGAAACTGCCATGACAATGCTCGGCACAAAGCCAGATTAATTAGCACTAGCCACATGATCTACAATTCCCTTTTGGCTTTAAAAAGGGAAAAAAAAAACCAAAAACCCAACCAAACCAAATCTAAGGGTTTTCTGAACTTGTTTTCGCGCACCTCGCCGGCCTGACGCCTTCCCTTGAACTTTCCGCTCCTGAAGTTGTGTCTGTGTTTCACGGGGGCTTGTGCCATTTTTAGATGTTTAGAGGCAGGAGGAGCTCAGAGCCTGTGTAGCTCTTGGCCTTTTGGAGAGGATGGGCTAATCTTTGGATGATATTTAGCAGAGGCTTGCAGCACCACACGCAACCTCCAGCTTGATACTGTTGTGACCTTTCAGCTTCATTTGCGAGACCATCTGAAATTTGTTTGATTTCGGGTCCTCTGCAGGGCCTTCAAGCAGGCTTTTCGTGCCATGGCAAGCCACGGCACACACACAAAAATGAGCTGTTTCTCTGCTCAAATGGCACGGAGGGAGGGTGGCAAAGTGCAGTGAGAACAGGGGTGGTGACTGCACCCTGTTTTACAGAGGAGAGGATGGGGCAGAGCTGTCCTGGTCAGCAGAGCCAGAGGGTGCTGGATCCAGATTCCCTCCTCTGCATGTCTCCCATGGAAAAATGTTTGTACAAGGGCAGGCTGCTGCCATGCTGTTCCCTTCCCACTCCCTCTTGGGGATGCTTTGAGGATCAAAGCCACTTTTCCCTCTTCCCCCAGACCAGCCAAAGCCTCCCACAGGCCTGCAGAGCATTTTCTGTTTGACTCCCCATGTCTAAGGTTGGATGAGGCTTTGGGTAAACCAATCTGGTGGAAGGTCTCCCTGCCCATGGCAAGGGCTGGAACTAGATCAGATTTACATTCCCTTCCAAAACTATCCTGTGATTCCATGATTTCCAGATACCACCCTCCCAGGGCTCCCATGACAGTAAGTGTGTTACCACTGCTGGTAAGGTGAACCAAATACAAACAGGGCTGAGTTTCTTCCAGTAGCAGCCTGTGTATGCATATTTTTGCCTTATGTGCACTCTATTTTCCCCAGCAGCAGGCAATTTTCTGCCCTGTAAACCATGGACACACATGGCCAGGAATGGGAAGACACGTCCTGGAGGGCACTGGGTCAGCCCCAGGGAGGTGGGCAGGACATTTACAGACTGTAAGATTGCTCAGCTTTTACCCACAGATCTCACTCCTGCTTCTTATGGAGACATTTCCTTCCCAAAGGACCTATTACAGTGTTGTGGCCCTATGATTTCAGGAGGCATTTAGGAAATAGTAATTTGATCTTTTGCAGAATCATAGACTTGTTTAGGTTGGAAAAGACCTCTAAGGTCATTAAGTCCAACCATTCCCCCAGCATGCCAAGCCCACCACTAAACCATGTCCCCAAGAGCCATAGCCACGCATTTTTGGGACACTTTCAGGAATGGCAACTCCACCACTTCCCTGAGCAGCCCTATCAGAGAAGAATTTTTTGCTAACATCCAAATAGAATACCAGGAATATTTTATCTGGCACCGGGCCAGCCCAGAGCTTCCTTTCTCCTGGCCCCAGAGAGAAACCCTCATCTGCTCCAGACTGAGGAGCCAAACAGCTGGAATGGCTCATTCTCCAGTTTTATTTTGTTCTGGCAAGGATCTTATGCTGAGAGCCCTGCCTGTCCTGCTGCTCCAAGGGGGCAAGAGAAGAGATGCTTATGGGGAGAAGGGAACATGAAACAAACCTGGGGACACCTACTCATACCTGTTATCCTTGGCACTGGCAGGGCAGAAATTTGTCAGTGCTGGGTCCCAGGTGAAGCCCAGAACCAAAGGCAGGAGTTTGTGTGTTGTGAAAATCCCACAGGAGGAGAAGAAAGGGGACTCCACCACTGCCATGGGCAGCTGGGACAGGGCTGGACAGCCCTTTCTGTGGAGGAATTTTCCCTGGTGTCCACCTTGCCCCTCCCCTGGCCCATCCTGAGGCCGTTCCCTCTCCTCCTGTCCCTGTTCCCTGGGAGCAGAGCCCGACCCCCCCGGCTGTCCCCTCCTGTCAGGGAGTTGTGCAGAGCCACAAGGTCCCCCCTGAGCCTCCTTTTCTCCAGGCTGAGCCCCTTTCCCAGCTCCCTCAGCCTCTCCTGGGGCTCCAGCCCCTTCCCCAGCTCTGTTTCCTTCCCTGGACACACTCCAGCCCCTCGGTGTCTTTCTCATTATGAGGGGCCCATCTGAGTAGGGCCAAGAGCATCCCAAAATTTGCCACCAATCCAGGACAAGCAAAGTGCACCACACTCCTCCCTGCAGCACACAAGATCCTACCAGGAACCTGTACAGCTGCCAAGTGGAAAGAAAAATACACCTTTTTTCTTTTTTCTGTTCCACATGTGACCTCTAGGCCCCAAGGATTTTTACTAATTACCAAATTTAATTTATTTTGCTGTCTTCTCAGCGCTAAGGCTTTGCATTGCTGGGCCTGTATTGTTTCTGTTGCAGCCTGCTGGTGTCCACAGAAATTTCAAATTAAATATCAGGCACACATTAAGGTCAGGCAGCTCAATTCCATTAGCAGGCAGCCAGGCTGAGCCTCTCTGTAATGAATGCTGCTCTCGCCTCCTAATGATAGCAGCAGAGGAACTGGGCAGTGCCAGCCTGTGGTGATTGGCACCCCACTGACACTGGGGACCACTAAATTGATTTTAAAAGTCCATTCATCTTCTGCAAATCATGGCTTAAGTCTTCCTGACCTGTGACAAATCTTCATGAGCTGCAATTTGAAAGATAGAGCCAAGAGGAAAGGGAGGAAAAAAATGGCACCAAAAAACCCTACAAAAATCCCAAGAGCAAGAAATAGATTTCAACTGTGTTGTTCTGCCTCAGTTTTGAGCCCTTTCTCCCAGCTTTGCATTCTGCACTCACTTGGTGAGCAAGGTTAAAGGTTTTTTAACCCACTGCCCACCACAAAGAGCACTTAGAGGATCCAAGTATGCCACAAGAACTTTGCTGTTGCTGGGCTCACAGGCACAGGAGGAGTCATGAGCAAGAGAGGTGTCCTCCCCATCACCATCCTGACAACATCCTGACCCACTGCAGCACAGCCCCATGGCCAAGGACATGTCCAGCTCCCTGCTTGTGCAGCTAAATGGGATGGCTGCTGGCACCCTTGGGCAAAGCAGACATACAAAATCATCAGAAGATGTTTTTTTCCCTACACCCTTTAGCACAAGGAATTTCAACCCAAGGGTGCAGCCAGCTCATGTCTACAACAGACTAGTCCAGGCTGGAATTTCCTCTCAGAGGAAATATCATATCTCAGAGGGTGGGGATGCCCTGGCACAGGTGTGGCTGCCCCTGCATCCCTGGAAGTGTCCAAGGCCAGGTTGGATGGGCCTTGGAGCAACCTGGGAGAGTGGAAGGTGTGTGTGCAACACCAGAGTTTCAGAGATGCTTTGAAAATGGTGTTGGGGTGAAGAAAAGGGCATGGAGTGAAAGAGGGTGAAATAGGACTTTAAGGCACTGCCACAGCACCAGGAGTGTGGATTTCAGGCTGCAAGTTGTCACATCTTTATTGCTGAGGCATCTGGGAGGTTTGTAACAGCTCTTTTACTCTGCAGAATTCGCCCTTCCTAAAGGAAAGCATTTATTCCACTCAAACACAAATAACAGCTAAACGCAGGCTGATCAGTTTAATTGCGTAGTTATGCCTATTAAAGCGACTGTAAAACCAACATCAAGGCATTTCACATTAATTCCCCCTCAGTGCCTCCAGATCTGATTCACTTAGACAAATCCCCTGCTACGAAGAAGTGGCCACAAATCTCCACAGCCCCTCTGCCAGGTGGCACGGAAAAAAAAAGTTGCTGTTGGGCTTGAAAATTTTGTCAAGATCTGTCAGGGCAAGAGAACCTGTTGATCAGAGCAGCCAGATAAGGAAGTTGTACAGGTAGTGCCAGCAGAGGGGTTTTCCCCCAGATCAGTATTTTTAAGCAGATTTCATCAGAGGAGAAGGGGTGTGAGTCACTGTTCCCACTACTGTAGTGAGTGACCTTGGGGAAGTGCCTCCCCTTGGATTTTAACCAAATAATGTTAAAGCTATTATTTTAAAAATAATATTTATTTGTGTCTGTGGCATTAAGAAGGAATTGGGGGTTTTGTTTTTCGTCCAAAATTGTCAGCTTTTGTCAGCTTTCTGTTTCATTTCCAAATCTGCTTCCTGAAGAAAGCAGAGACATCTGATCAAGCTTTTATGGCTAAATGCAATCCTTCAGTATTTTAGGATCTCCTGTAACACATTTATTCAAGAGTGACCACAGAAAGGAGGGTATGAAACTAAAACCTGCTTTTCTCCACCCACATTTACATTCACCCATGAATTTTATGTACAAAGGAGCAGAACTATCTGCATTTTTCCTGTTCCCTGAATTTTACACCCAGTGGCCTGAGAGACAGTCATTGGTGCATTATACAGGTGCAGAAATGAAGGTGGGAGATCCAAAGCTCTTTCTCAGCTTGAGGAAAGAGCAGAGATTCTGATGGGGATCTGCAGAGCTGGGGGTCAGCACCCACACATGGATGTTTGGGTAGCCAGGAGCAATTTTGGGAAGAACTGAGTTCTGCTCCAGGTGTTGGGCACAGATACTTGGCCTTGATGGTTTGGGTCATAGGATCCCAAAAGGGTTTGGTTTGGAAGGGACATTTAAAGCTTATCCAGCTCCACTCCCTGCCATGGGCAGGGACACCTTCCACTATCCCAGGCTCCTCCAAGCCCTGTCCAGTCTGGCCTTGTGCACTTCCAGGGATCCAGGGGCAGCACAGCTGCTCTGAAAAATCTGTGCCTCACCCCCACCCCCCCAGCATAAAAAAAAAAATAACTCCTGAAAATGTTCTTCCTACTCAACACCTTATGGGACTCCTGGGACAGATCAAAAACTGTAATGAAAATAATCCTGGATTTTCCACTTATACTGTCAGTTCACAATGTAACTGGACCTTTTGAGAGAGCAGAAATAGATTACAAGGGTTTTCTTTTCCCCAGTGCTAACTGCTGAACCCCAGAGAAGTCTTCTGCCTGGGTGGAAATAATAAAGCACAAATAACACTAACCCATGTAATATCCACTGGATGGGGGTTCTGGCAGATATCAAGTAGAGGAGAGAGAAGCAGCAATTACAAAGCAGTATTTCAGATTGAACCCAACTATGAGGGGAAAAAAGTAACATCTGTTCAAGACACAAAACCTGTTGACACCTCAGAACTCCCGTTTATGTACAAAAAGGAATTAAATTTGGGATCTGAACTTCTCAGTGATGTTAATTAAAGGCTGGTGCCTCTAGAACATCAGATGAGCCACACACTGAATTTCTAAAATCTTTCTGGTGCTTTTGAGACCAATGGGCTACAAAGCATCCAACCCTGCTCCTCCATTCAGAAAAAGCATTTTGACCAAGTAAATCAATCTGAGCCCCCAGTTAGGAGGTCTGGGCTGGTGCAGAAATTGTCCAACATTTTGGCAGGTCTGCAAACATCAAACCCTGAAGAGGTGTCTGCAGGCTGTCCCCAAGCCCTGAATACCCTCAGGAAGTTGGTGGGCATAATCCCAATTCATGACTTTTTTGTACATTCAGGATGGGAGAAAATGGCCTCAGGTTGTGCCAGGGGAGGTTTAAATTGGATATTAAGAAAATATTTCTTCACTGAAAGAAGAAATTTTCAGGTCAGATCTTAGAATGGGCTCCCCAGGGCAGTGGTGGTGTCCCCATGCCTGGAGGGGTTTAAAAGCCGTGTGGATGTGGCACTTGGGGACAGGGGTCAGTGGTGGCCTGGGCAGTGCTTGGGGAATGGTTGGACTCCATGATCTTGGAGGATTTTCCCAACTTTAAGGATTCTGCGATTCCATGATTTTGCACAGTGGGATCGCCCCTACTTTTTACAACAACAAAAGCTGTGTGGATGGCAAACTTCCTCTGGGACCCCTGAGTTCAGACATGCTCCTGAATGCCCCATTTTCTCAAAGACAAGGGGTGGCTCACTCAGAAAGGTGCCCAGCCCTGCAGAGCAGCTCAACAGGCTGGACAAAGATCTCCTCTCCTCAATATTGCAGGAACCAGCCAAAAACCTCCTCCACCCCCAGCCTGGAGACCCACAGCTCTCCTGACCATCACCAAGCAGCCCCAGACCAGTGTGAGATTTCTTTCTGTGTTGCTGTTTTCCTTTGACTTTCTGGTCCAATCCCTGCTACCCCAAGAACTTCCTGAGCTTCCCTCTGTGTGTTACCCTCCCTTCTCCACCATCACCCAGCACTTCCACAACAGGGCTCAGCTAAAATCTCTCCCACAGAGGCAAACTTGCCAGGAATTTTAAGCCCTGCTCTTTGCAGAGAGATACCTTTCTCCCCCAGGGGAGGTGGTATGCACTGACAGACAGAAAAAGCAACTCCTACAGCTGATGGGCTGCACCCCACCCAACCCCAGACTCAGATGTGTGGACCAGATCACTCTCCATGGGTATTGATAGCAACAAATCAGTTTTCATTGGCTTTTTGGTGCCTGAACCTTGGCAAACACTCCACATTTCCATGATGGTGTTGTGCTCTGGGCTTTCATCCTTTTCCTTTCTTTCCTTTTTTTTTTTTTTTTTTTTTTTTTTTCTTTTAATCTCAGAGTCTCATTATATTTGCTGGCTTTCTCAAAGCTCCAGCTCCCTGGCGTGATGCAAAGTGTGCACATCATGGCATCACCAGAAAAGGGCTTGTTCTTTTTTTGGTGGGGGGAAAACCCCAATAGCAAGGATTGGGGACTATTCACGGACTGAATAGGAGCACTTTGGCTCAGGGAGGCAGGGTGCCCACTCTGCACTCCCACCTGCTCATCAAACTCACCTCCAACAGGCTGCATTCAAAAAGGACTCCCCAAGGGCCTGTGCAGTGGTGGCAGGCTCCAAGCAGGGGTTGTTGTTGGGTGCCCTCTCTCCTCCCCTGCACCACCCTGCTGCCAGGCCCTGGCACCTCTCTGATGACCTTTGACCCTCCTGGTGGCCTGGTTGTCACCTCCCACTGCAGGGAATGCTGCCAGCCAGAGAGTGATTCCCACTTAAATCACAGGACACTGGGAAGGGGCCCCTGCTGCTTCCCCACTCCCATCATGGGAGCTGTGACCAGTTGTGCCACAGCAGCGAAAAGAGGAGGTGAGGGAGAGGAGAGGCACCAGTGCTCCCTGCTCTATGAAAGAGCAGCAGCCCTTTAGCACAGATATTTCCTGCACATTGCCCACCAAAACCACCACCCCCACTAAAAGCAGCATTTTCTAGAAGTGAAACTGGAAGAGGGATGTGTACAGAGAGCCTGCTTGGCACCACACCACGATGTTCCTTTCTGCTGGCCAAATAACGAATGCCACTGTTCTTTAAAGCCAGTTATGGGAGAGATCTGCCCATCTCCATGTTCCCAACACCACTTATTACACCATCCATCACAGACATCCCCCAGGGCAGCAGCCAGAGGACAGGGCTTGTTCTTCAGCCTCCTCATGCCTTCAGCATCCTCATCCCTTCAGCATCCTCATCCCTTCAGCCTCCTCATCCCTTCAGCCTCCTCATGCCTTCAGCATCCTCATCCCTTCAGCC
>VWYP01007100.1:218315-232128 GCA_013400435.1 Pycnonotus jocosus | reverse complement strand
AACACACATTCATTTGTTTTTTGCTGGGTTGCATGAAGCCTCTGAACTCTAATTAGGAGATTTTTTTAATGTAGTATTATCTCTTCAAGTATATACTAGCATATCATGATGAACTAGGACCTACATACAGACATATTTCTTCTTCACACAACATACTTAGCCTGAAGAGAAGAGCTGTGTTGCATTTCATGGGGCAGAAGTGATATTGTCCTACAATGTATATAATTTTGATGTAACTTAATTTTCTTTCTTTTTTGTCTGACTGAATGCACTCCTATATGTGTCTTATTTGGAAAGATGACTTCCAGTTCACTTTTGGCCTGTGTGAATAAAACGGGCATATTTTAATAATACACATCTGCATTGCCCTGAGTTCGAAAGAGCACTGACAGATGACATATAAGATTTTTTAAAGCTCTCAGCTGGATTTCACGGATATCATCAAGTGTCAGGTTTTCTATTTGGTATATGATGGGTTTGGGTTTTTTTTTTAATGTTGTCAGTTCTTATCTTTTTTTAAAGTGAAATGGTTATGTAAAAGCCCTCTTCATGGTCAGTGCCTAAAAGGCTTGCTCTTCAGGTGTGTTCACTTAAATGGTGACAGGAAAAAAAAAGCAAGAGACATCTATAGACATGTTAAAAAAGAGAAGACCACAGTACAGCCAGTCCTTAGAGAAGTAACTCTAGGTTCTAAATGGATCAGTCAGTGAATAAAATTACAGTGTATGATGGAATTGTCAAAACTGCTCTTGCAGTACCTCAAAAGTCCTGTTGAAACTGTGGGCATTGCAGGCTGTTGCTTAGAAAATTTATCTCTTTTTCAGAAGTGTTTTTCCAAAGTAGTATTACATTGCCTTGTGATCTGGCCACCACAGATGTCTCATCTGAGAGGACTTTGCTTCTCTTCTGCATCACACTCATGCTTGGTCCAGGTTCTCTCCACCACACCTACTCTACTGAGAGGAACCCCTTCTTTCTCAAAGAGAGTCTCTTTCCCCTGCCCCAGGAAATGACATGAGATGATAGAGTAACCTGGCCATGCTCCTAGCTGCTGCGAAAATTAACCCTGTTCTGCCCAAAACCAGGACAAGAATCTAAAGACAAATATTAGAAGGTGATCCCAAGCCTGCATGTCCATATGGATTCATACCTGGAAATTTCCATGCCCTTGCTGGACTACAGAATGTGAAGAAGCCAAAGTACAATAAACCAGAGACCTACTGAAGGGGCCAGTTGAAGTCCATGCTGGTATTTCTTCTGGTTGATCAGTACTGCCTTTCTGGTCCTAAGTAAGCTGTTAGAAGCTGAGCCAGGTTTGAAATAGCACAGAAGTACTTGCAGCATTTTCTGGTTCTTGCTCTGTGGTTGAAATGGTGATTGAGAAAAAGGTGGGAGGCTATTTTGTTTAGCCTGGGCTCCAGATAATTTCCATGCCTAAAATGCATTACAATCAGTAGCCAAAGATTTGTACAAAGCCTACCAGTTGGCCTTTGTAGTTTTTTTCAAATGTGGCTGATGTGCTGATGCCAGCACTTGGATAAAACACATTGACTAAAAGCATTGCAGTGCAGTAAAACATGCAGTAAAACTTCTCTAAGAGTTGGTTGCACTATAAAAGATACTGAATCATGTCAGATATTTGGAGCAGCACTGGGGTACTGCCATTGGAAATCTTGGATTTAATCAATTTTGGGCTCTGGAATGCAAGGCAGAATGGCCCTTTTTTTGGAATGGTAAATTTTACAAGAGAGCTTGAAGCAATAAGCCACTAAATGTGTCACTCTGGTTTTGGGTGGTAAGATTCATAATTTGGATTCTGGTGTTAGAGGTACTTTTGAAATATAAGAAAAACCTTACTGTTCTAGTAACTACTCTCTCTTTCACTCTGTTTCATTTAAGAATATTTGCCTACAGGCTTTCCTGGTTTTCTTTGCCTTCTTTCTTCTACAGATTTACAAAATACTACATGCATTCCCACAGGCCGCTTTGTATTTTTTTCTACAATTCCCTGTTCAGCAGCAAGGGCTGTTTATGGCCTGAATGTCAGATGGATGTGCACACACAGTTTTACCTACAAGCTAAGAGCAAGAGAGAGCTTTCATGGAGTGACACTTGTATGCATAGGCTTACTCTTTAGGAGAGTTTATTTAAATCTCATTAACAGAATTATTTACCTGGCAGCAAGTGATATCTGGTAAATCTGTGACAGCAGTGCCTGACATCAGCGATGCAAAATTCATAAAACAAACAAATATCACCCAGGTAAAAGCTTTAATAATCATCATTAAAAAATACTTCTTACACAGTAGTTATTCCAGAGTGCAAATGTTGTGACAGTGTGGAGGTTTTGGCCCCTTACTACAAGGAAGACACAGAGTGCCCAAAAAAGAGCAACAAAGCTAGTGAGGGGTCTGGAGCACTGGTCTCAGAAACAGCTGAGGGAGAGCTTGAAGAAAAGGATATCCTTATCACTCTGTACAGCTATCTGAAAGGAAATGCAGCTTGCAGCAGGGAAGGTTTAGATTGGATATTAGGAAAGATTTCTTCATGGAAAGAGTTGGCAAGCATTGGAAAAGGCTACCCAGGGAAATGTTACCTCCCTGACAATATTTAAAAAACACGTAGGTATGACGCTTAAGGAGATGGTTTAGTCGTGGACTTGGTGGTGCTGACTTAAAGTTGGACTGAATGATCTTAGAGGTCTTTTCCAACCTAAATAATTCTGTGGCTCTGTACAACACTAATGGAAGTTGTTGGACAGCCCAGGCCAGTGTGTGCTGAAGGTGATGACTGGGAGGTCCTGCAGCTGTGCCTGCCGTGGCTGTTACCCCTGCTGGGCTGGAGGAGCACATGTCCCCACAGCCAGCTTGGCTCCAGCACATGGCTGCTGGCTCCAGTGGGCTCAAGAGGGAAGGGGCAAGTTCAGGAGGCCCCATGGGAAGAAGCTGCATGCGGGATCTGTGGAGGAATGCAGTGGTGCAGTGGTGAGGGCAATGCAGTGGTGGGAGGTACTGATTACACCACACTGAAGAACTCTGGGCATGGTAAGGACAAGCTGCTGGAGCCAGTCCAGTTAGCAGCGAGGCTCGTTCACCCACCTGCAGCGCAGTCCTAGGTCTTCTGGCTGCCCAAGTCTAGGCTAACATGGATTGGCTGTGTTACACTGTTCCTCGGCCTTTGGAAACCTCTGGGACCAGCCTTCTTTCCATTGTGGGGACCTGCCTAGTGGCTGCCCAAGAGAGGGTAAACTTTAAAATTCACACAGCAAAGAAAATCAAGACTTTTCAGCTATTGAGCAGAAATAAAAAAGAACAAAACCAGAACTGTAGATTATCATGGCCATAAAAGTATGTCTTGAAAACTCACTATTTGGGCAAGAAACAGCTGACTCAAGTGCTTATCATTGCTGAATCTTTTTTAATGTAGCTCAAAGTTTGGCAGATCTTGTGGTTAATTGATTTAGACCTGGAGGAAGACCTCAATTTAGACTTGGTTGTTTCCTTTTTCATGCAGCTTAGCCTAGAGATGAAACCTGCTTCTGTCAGAGTCCTTAATTTCATTTGCTCAGCTCTTGCAAGACAGAAAAATGTGCCGTAGAAACAGAATTTGCAAATTAACTCAGTTGGCATAGCAAATATAAAAAAGCCTTGCAGGTGTGCAAATGCTCTGAGCTGATGCTGGACTGCTGCCGTATTTCACAGAATCACAGAATATGTAGGTTGGAAGAGACCTTCAAGATCATCGAGTCCAAGCCATGCTCTAACACCTCAACTAAACCATGGCACCCAGTGCCATATTCAGTCTTCTTTTAAACACATCAAGGGATGGTGACTCCACCACCTCCCCGGGCAGGCCATTCCAGTACTTTATCACTCTTTCTGTGAAATACTTTTTCCTAATATCCAACCTGTATTTCTTGGCACTGAGGTAATGCATGACTGTCTTCTCTAGCCTGTCCCTAAACCAAGAATTTAGATTGTCTTGTGAGGGAGTAAGTAGGAGGCAGGGTTTAACATTTGGAAAGCTGTGCCCCCTTCAGCCAGGGCTCACCCACTCTTGCTGCAGGAGATGCCCTCAAAATATCAGTGGCACCCTGTCACCACAGCTGTAAACAGCTGTTTCCAGTGAGCTACATGACAGGTTATTAATTAGGTGTTGCACGAACTTTAGCAGGTGGTGAACATGCTCCATCACTGACTGTGTCAGGCATTAGGCAAGGAGATTCACAAGGCTTATTACATCTTTCCTGAGTAGGTTCATGTAAAAGTCCAATGTGGCAGGTGGGAGGGAGAGTGTGGAAGGCATCTGTGAGAAGCTGCCATATCTGGGTCAGACAGTGTCCTGTCAGGAAGTCAGTAGAGGAGGAACAACTGATGTCCCTCCATGATCTTTTATCCCTTCTCAGAATCAAAGGAAAGTAAGGCTGAAAGAGATTATGTACTGCAGAGGTTCCCAGCACCTCAGCTGCTTTGTGGAGCCACTAGCAGTTGCAGTAGCTCCTCCTTATCCCAGACCATACAGCTGCTTTAAAATTGGAAGGAGGGGAAGAAAGGAGGGAGTGGGGAGGTAGGGTTGTGGGGCATGTCACAGTCTGGGGACACCATCTTCTGCAGCCTTTAGCTCTCTCTTACAAACCTTGAGTGAAGCAGATTTTCTGGCCTTTCTAGGAAATCTCTTCCTAGGAAATCTCTCCTGATGCCTCTCCTTCCTCATTACCAGAAAGTTTTGCTGTTGAAAGAACGTGGAGATGTGCCCAGAGACAAGAGGATGCCTGGCTGTGAGACCTGTGGAAGTGGCTCCTGGGAAGATGTCTAGGAGTTGGAGCAGGCAATAGGAGGCTGAGAAACTGGGATTGGCTGTGGGATGCAGTGTGGAATCTATTTGCAGTTAGCTGGTTACATTGCTGTTGCCACTGTGACCATTATGATCCATCTGCTCCACTCTGCCTCCTTGTTGGTCTCCTTTCTGTACCTGGCTTCAACAGTGGCAGAGGGAGAGAGGCAGAAATCTGCTCTCACTGGGCCTTCAGTCTGGTGCTGAGTGCATGGACTGCTGCCTCAGTCCATGCACTGTCAGCCTTGCACACCCAACCCATGGCTAAATCATGCTGTGGTCTCTGTACCCCAGTTTGTCACCTGTAAATCAAAGCTGGCCGTGTCGTGTGTGCTGGGCATTTTGCTAGACTAAGTGTGTTGTACTTCCAAGCCAGTGGTAATCAGTGGCCTCCCAATAGGTACAGTGTGGCTGCCAGAGGAAAGGCAATGGATCTTTGCCTGCTAAAAGCAATCAGTGCAGTGGCATCTAGTGCACAGTGGGCAGAATTACAGACGTCCAGCAGCCCCCCAGCTAAGCTGGGTGTCACTGAGGGAGGCTGATTTTTGAGGAGTCTCTGGAGCTGGGAGCATATCAGTTCTTCTCCTTCTCAATTCTGAGTGGAGCAGGGGGCCTCAAGTTTTAGGGCAGCTGAGAGCACCACAAACTGCTGTTATCTTTTGCACCTGAGCACTGAGCTATCCAAATGCAAGATTCTGGTATAGGATTAAAAANTTGTTGATAAGGATTAAAAAAAAACAAAAAAAAAAAAAACCAACCCAAACCAAAAAAAAAAAAAAAAAAAAAAAAAAAAAAAAAAAAAAAAAACAGAAAGAAAAAGGAATAATCTAGTTCAGGCATGTACAGAGAAGAGTGGGTATTGTCAGTGTTCCTGGTGGCAGGAGCTGCTGATGAGGCAAAGGTGTTTTAACTGACAGGGGATAAATGTCCAGGCACCCAGAACCTCAGTCACAGGAGCAGCATGTGCTGCCACTTCTTTAACTGAAATGCACTGGGTGCCAAATGGGCATGGCACAGGGTCTGGCCACAAAAACCAGTGCAATGCCACATTCTGCTCTGTTTTTCACATACAAGAAACAAAATCAGCATGTAAAGTGGCAATGAGCAGTCCCGAACCAGCCCTCTCAAGTAAGGAGACACCAAAAAGGACAGTGATGCAAATAATAAATGTGAAGGGTCACTATTAGGCACAAGTGAAAGTCTATTTCCAGTTGATGTTTTGGTTCTTGCACAGTGAAGTAATCCTGATGGGTGTCACAATGTATTTATTTGTGTGCTTGTTTTGAGCAGCAAAAATGTACATGCATGCATGTGCATGCCTGTATGTGTTGTGTGTATGCTGAGTTGCATTTCCATAGCAAAGTACAGGTCCTATCTTATTAATACTAAAACCTGTTTTGTTGTTGGGAGGTTTTTCATGTATAAAATGTATGTGAATGTTCTAGATAAGCATAGAAATATGAAAGAAAAAGTTTACCATAGAATAAATACATTTTTATCAATGGAAGACTTAATTTTGCTCTTACTGAAGTCAATGGTAATCCTTCAATTATAGTGGTCTAAGCATTGACCTTAGAAACCTTCAGTTTCTAAATTATCTCTCATTAATGACAATAGGTCAAGAAAATCCTCTTATGGAAATACTGGAAACTCTTGGATTTTGCCCTTAAGAAGTGGAAGTCCCCTCCTAGTGGCATGGAAAATCAACCATATCCTTATTCATTTTCCTATCCTGTGTATTAGCACACATGTACAGCTTGTAGGTGCTGGATGAAGCCTTCAAATCTCATAGATTCTGAGTCTGAAGACTCAAGATTCTTAAGCATGTGAATCAGAGCTGCCTAAAACTGAAGAGGAAGGGAATAATTGGTTTGTCAAAAACCTAGTTGCATGTGCTACAAAATGGTACATTAATGCTATTGGAATAATCTGCTAGATAGTTTTATTTTAGAAATTTAATTCATTCTTTACTCGCCATGAAACTTGTCCAAATGTCTCTTAGTTTTCAAAATACTGCCTTATCTACCAAGCTACTAAACATGTCTGACCCTTTCACTCTGTTCCTGCAAATCCATTTTTCATCCCTTCCTTTCTGACAGGAGTAAAAAAAAATGGAGCCCAAAGTGAATATTGCTTTAAAAGTGTTATTTCCCTGGGCTGTAATATATAGTTAAGAATCTGTTTTCTGAAGACAGAGAATGCCCCAAAGATTACCCACATCTCTTTCTCTTGTCTGTACATGGATGATCCATGAGAGAATTTCTAGATGGAGTGGGGATGTGGTGGGTGCTTTGGAGAAGTGCCTCTTCATCCGAGCTGGATAAGATGGACTTGAAGGTATGTTTTGCTTCTGGAAGCAGAGGAGATAAGACCCAGTTTATTTTCTTTCTTTGTCTTTGTCTTAAAGGATTATTTTTTTTAAAAAAGAGGATTTTATAATAAATGATGGATTTCTTTTGAATTCTTTATAATCGCTTTGGCTATCGTCAGACTGGGTATTGCAATAGCAATGCAGTAAATATTTATTTATAAGATGGAAAAATATTTGATGATAGTAGCTGCACAGTTGATTATCTGGTGGAAACAAATTTTAAAAGTTAAAATGGTTGTGAATTGATTTTTTTTTAAAGCTCTGCTTGAGATCAAAGGTAAAATCCTTCAATTTCTCAGATAGAAAAGTAGCCACAGTGCTGCAAGAAGAACTCAGTTATCAATAGCTCTTGGAGAAATTGTTTTCAGAGTCTGGGAAACTTCACTTCATAGCTTTTTAATCTGAAGCCTGTACTTGAAGCATCTGCAGCTGCCTGTACATTGCTTTTGACTGCAGTTAGCTAGGATGGAAAAACTTAATGGTGCTGGATGCTAAATTTGTTATGTGCAAAACTATTCCTGGTGCCTCCAGGTGTAAGCAGCAGTTACTTCACACGTTCTGCAACTCTTTTTCATTTTTTGTATCTATCACAGATATATTTTCTATCAGTAAGTAAGATGAAGTAAGTTTTCATCACTAAAAAACCAAGCCAGTATGCTCTTCTTAATAATAACCCATTCATGGTTTCAACAAGGAAGCAGTCTAATTATGGTAATTTTTTATTCCATCTACCTCTACTCTTGGGGAATCTGAGATGGGCAGATATGGTAGGGCTGCAGTGAGCACTGTATCAGCAGGGGTAAGGCAGAGCAGATGGAAGGTGCTGGCTAAGCTGTGAAAATAGGACCTAACAGAAGAGGCTACGTGTCAAAGGAATCTGTGAGGGGTGGGAAAAGACCCTCTCTTGGGTAGTAAAAATGCAACTATTTGACATTGTCTTTCCAAATGTGCACTGCCTGATGACTTCTAGGTTTCCTTTTAAATGCCTTCTTACTTGGCTATTTAAATCACTTTTCCTGGTACTCTTCACTTTGTAAAGGCATTGCAGATATTAGGGTAGATGTAATGGTTGTTTAAATAGCACCTAAAGAAAATGTGTGAGACAGAAGTGCTCAGAAAGAACATTTCTCTGACTTCTGTGAAATTAATCTTCTGTGTCTGGAAAATTAGGATTTGAACTGTAAGGAGATTGCAGATTACAGTGCTGTGTGTTTCATATGATGCAATGAAAGTCCAAATCAAAGCCTACTAAAATATGGATAGATGAGATGTGTTACAGTTATGAGAAAATTTCATATGAAGAACCAAATTCTGTTAGCGTAATCTGATACTTCTCCAGTGTTGTAGATGAGTATTGCTATTTATGCTCTCTATTCTTTGATCCATAAGTGATATAATTGTCCCCTGGCTTTTGTTTATGAAAACTTGGACAAAGTCTTTTAGCATTAATGAAATGACAGCACTGTGATAACAACACAAAGGAGTGGAGAGCCAGTGGGTTTGGACAGGCTGTATTGACACTGATGGGGATGGAGGCAGAGGTCAAGAGCCAGTAGAGTAGCACTGGGCAGAGAAATCATCTGTTCTTAAGGAGTGCTCCAGCAGAGATGTGCAGCTGAGATGGTTCCTGGTCACCACCAGAGCAACATAAGGAAGTGTAGCAAAGAGTCTGCTCACAAATACACTGCAGCTGTTGAGTGGATTGGATTGAATTAAGGACAGAGCAGGCATCACTAGCCTGAATTTAGCTGACCTGTGAAGCACTCTGAGAGCAAAGAGCATGGCAGCTTGACTCAGCAGCTATGTAGGTAGGAGGATAGGGCAGGACAGAAGCACAGTTCATGCAGTTCTCCTTTCATTAAGCCAGCAATGTGCATTGTTCACAGTACAGTCTTGAAAGAAAGGTTCAGCTGCTGTGCCGCAGCAAGGAAACCACAGAGCCCTAATACATGGTGGCACAGCCGGAGTTCTGCCAGGGGTGTGCCCAGTGCCTGATGGCTGCAATGTCACCTGTGATTTCTTTGTCTCTGTTGTTGTTTACTTTAGTGGTGGTACCTGCCAAAGGCAACACACCTACAAATACTGTAGCTTTTGGTGTGACTAGTGACAGCCTGCTGTGATTCTCAGGACCAGTGTGTCCAGTCAGTTAGGACTAATCCCCTTTCAGAAGCCCAGGGTGTTCTTTTTCTTGTTAGTCTCAACTTCACTGTCCTTGTGCTAGACACTGTATCCCTGCTGTTTCCTGTCAGTTGGTGACTGTTGAATTTTTTACTCTGTACATGACATCTGCTCTTTTGTTGGCTGCTTGTATAGTACTGTAGAGCTAACTTGTACCTCCATGGCTCATAGGTAAGGCTGTGCTACTGCTGGAAGCAGAACTGTTTGCATCCTTGCTAAAATAGTGGCAAGACACCATGACACCTTTGTAAGGCTTCTTTCTATTCTTCCCTAATTTCCCCTTACTTTTTCTCTCCTGCTAACCCTGTTGAAAATGTTGGTGGACCAAAAACAACCAAGGCTGCCTTTTTTCCTTTTTCTTTTCCCTTACTAGCTTTTCTTTATATGCTGGGATAATTATGCCCACATCGTGAAATATAAAATATTAAATACATTGCACGTATTTTGGCATGTATATAGTGTTAACTCATGTAATGTGGAAGGATGGTAAGTGTGTTTTCAGGATTCAGTTGAAACAAACCTTAGCTTCCCTACAGCTGCTCAGGGTTTCCTTCAATCTGTGCTAGACTGCTTTTGGTCCACATGTTGCAAACGATCATCTTGGTAGTCCTCACTCAAGTATATTTGGCCAGCTCCTATTGTATTTCAGAAAAAAATTAGTTTTGCATCCTAAATTTGAATGAACATACAGTGTTTTGCCCCTAGATTGAAAATTGTACTTCTCATGCTTAGTGTTTGTTACTTGCTGTTTATTTTAAAAATTTCAGTACAAGTCAGAGCCCTCCCCCATACCTGCCTTCATGCTAACAGCAGGCATTTCTCCAGTGGTGTCTACTGTAGGTTGCTTTGGCTGTGAGATCCTGAAAAAGAATGTCTCTTGAGTGGTCTTTTTTGGAGGGTTCCCCACCCCCCATTTCTTTTCTTCTGGTTGGTATGAATGCCTGAGCACATTCTGGCTCATCATCAGGATGTTTTATCTTGGTGTTGACAAATGCCATCTTCTGTGCAAAATCTTTCTTTTGAAAAAACAAAATCCAGCTGTCTTGGTGAGTAGATGGGGCTGTCAGGTTGCAAGTGTCAGAGCTGCTGTAGGTGCATTGAAGACTGCTGGGTGGGGGAGTGGGTCCAACCATGGAAATAAGTGCAGTGGGCACCTTTTGAAGCTCTTTCTGAATAGTGGCAGTGTGTATTGGCCTTGAATCTCAGGACCCTGCATAGTTTGGGCTTTAGAAATTTAACAGTAGATATGTTTAAAAAGCAATTAAAACACATGATGTAATGATAAACTAGAAGTAGGGTGGTATTTGTGAAAAGGAACTGCTTCCAGGAGAAACTTGAGCAAAGTAAGGGTTTTGTATGAGAATAAATGTGATAGAATTTTGGTCTGAGAAGACTTGGTGCCTGTGCTTCTCTGCTGTTGCTGTGTTTTCATTAGTCATAAAATAAATTACCAGTGACAAATGCCTGCTCTCTGTAGTTACTTGTACAGTAACATGTTTTAGGGTTGCTCAATGGTTATGCTCTGAAAATGAGAGCAGTTCATGGACTGAAACCAATATCTGCTCTCCTACAAATAACAGAGGTCAGGCCACACACCCCAGGCCTCTCCTGCCCAGCCACCCCTTCCCTTTTGTAAGACAGATCACTCTGGGCTTGCTCTTGTCACCATGAGTTGGACAAAAGGAAATTTGTCACCTGATTTCCTTTTTGTATAGTTGTGTTATTGACTGGTGACCCATCACAGGCAGGAATGCTCCTGTTTCTCCACACACAAGCCCGCCTGCCCTCTGCCTGTGGGGACCCCTGGTGTCCCTGCCTCCCTCCCATGTGGCACCAGCCCACAGATACAGAAGCCTGGCAGTCCATAGGTGCATGTGGAGCTCCTGTTCAGCCCTGACATGCCTCCCACCATCTTTAGTTTGGATCCAAGCCCTGTAGTTTTTTTGCAGTTGCAAGCAATTTCTGGATGAATAGTTCATGGTCCCTTGGCTGTGAGCCAGGACTCTGTGGCCACAGCGTTCTTAATGTTGTCCAGTGATGAATCTGCAAAGCTGCTGTTGGGGACAGTGGGGGAAGAGAGGGGTGACCCTTTAATGGAAGGTTAACGGCAGCACTGTGTCCTGTGACGCTGTTTGCTTCCCATCAGCAATGCTCTTGCTGAAGGACATGGTGGGAGTTTAGTGCTTGCCACTGTGGATGCCTTCAGCCTCATCTGCTCAGTTTGAGGCTTTCTAGCAAGCTTCTCAGAGAAAGTGGAAGCAGAGGATTTCAGCAGGAATTTCTGAGAGGCTAAGCTGGGCACAGCTGAAAAGCAGATCACCCATTGCCTCCCATCAAAGCTGACCCAGCCATCTCTACTCATTGTGAAAGTACATGACACAAACCTTCCAGTCTTCCTAGTTTTTTTTCAGTATCTGTTAGATTCCTCTTCTTAATAATAGCACAGGAAATTCAAACTATCTCTGGACAATTGCAGCAGTTCTTGGGTGGTTAAAATTTAATATCTTATCCTGCTATTAATGATATGATATTGATACCCAGAGGTATTTTTCTGCCATGTATTACTGCTTGATTATATCAGTTACAAATCAGTCAAAAGAAGCAGCAGAATGGACATAGAATTAATTCTCAATTTAGATATATATAGAGATAGAGGAAAGAATAATGTTGGTGCTCAGCTTCTTCTAAAGCAGGCTGACCACTCACTAAAAACAAAGGTCAGAGACTTCAAAATGGTAATTAAATAGTGAGTTAAATGAGGCTACTATGCACTGTAATCAGAACACTAAATTTCCAAAGTTTCATCTTACTTTTTGTCCTTCAAGCATATGTCAAGCTGCAGATATTTTTTTTGTGTCACTCAGTGTAGTGCTCTGGATATACAGATAGAATTTATTGTGTAATATAGCAGCTGTATAAGACAAAATCTTAAATCTCTTGCTATTGAATTCCTCTTTTGTGTTATTCTTTCATGTCATCTCTTAAGTCTTCTTTTCCAAGTTTCATTAATAAGAAGAAGGAGAAAGCACATTGTTATGGAGGCTAGGTAATAAAAAGGCAGTTCTGTTTCCCAGAGTATGTGTCAGGTTGAGATACGTATTTACAAAGAAGGAGAAAAAAAAAACACCCAACATTTTTGCTAAGAACAGACCAGTAGATGCAATGCCACCTGAGGAGAGGAAGAGTTATAATGATCACATTAAAAGGAATCTTAAAAATGTGAAATTAGAAATCCCCAACCCTACATGTGTCTGAAATTTTAATGTACCCAAAGGAGTACCCAAACATCCATTCACACTGTAGTTTTTGCTGTGTGTGCCTTTGATTGCAGCATCAACAGGGCGTAGCAGAAACCCGTGCTCAGGTAAGAAGGTGCAGTAAAGCTGATGGAGGATCACACTCCAGTCTGTCACATCACAGGTGCATGTTCCAGCCTTTAACTTTGAGAATGCAGGTGGGCAACTAAGAAATCAGGGAATACCTAAATGCAGAACTCGGGTTGCCTAAGAGAGCTTTGAAGACTGACAATGAGATGGGTGACCAACTTCACGTGAGCTGAGTGGGAAGTAGACCAGGACTTGAGTAGGTTGAATAGGACCAGTCAGGTTTGACTCATCCTGCTTATTAGACATACAAATATCATTCCTTAGAGCTGACTTGGAGGCCCTGTAGCATCCTCACTGCATTCACTAGCACCTCAAACTTTCTGACCCACAGCATTTCTCTCAAGGCTCTCAGCTGCTCTGCTGAGGGCATTACTCCTGCTTTGTTAGGCAGTGTCTGCCCCATTGTAACAGCAGAGCCTCCGTGGCTTAATGCAGAGTTTCAACACTGGCTGATAGGAAAGGACACCAGGGAAATTGTTCTCCCTTCTTACAGAAAAAAAAAAATCTCTGATTTAGTTCAAGCTTTTCCATTTTAAAGAGGAATGGGTGACACCAGACACGCAAAGGTTGTCCTTAACAAATAGGGGATTGGATGTGGACTTCAGGAAATGTACACTTGCTAAGGTCCAGAGCCACTTGAGAGTCCTTCAGGGCACACACACATTTGCAGTGTGTGTAAGAAGAGTCATTACACTCATCTGTTCTGTGCTCAGAGTATAAAAGATGCCTCTCAAGGTCAATTACTATGTCAACAAAAGTAAGAAAGTACAATTTTCAAGTTGGTTGAAATTGAGATATCTCAGTGGACCTAATGGACTGGATCATTTACACATAAAGCTTAACAACCTGGCCTACAGTGTTAGGGTTTATAAATTGTGGAAAAAAGCACCAAATCTTTCAGAGCTGTGCTGGCCAACAGCACGAGCGCTGTTGTCCATGGACTGTTGTCCATTGAAATCTATCCCTGAGCTGTCAGTACATGTAACATGTATCACAATCATTTTCTCCAGAGTCTGAAATTAACTTCTTTTTTTTTTTTTTTTTT
>VWYP01007100.1:186307-218277 GCA_013400435.1 Pycnonotus jocosus | reverse complement strand
TTTTTTTTTTTTTTTGTCTATAAATAATCCTAATTTTTAAAGTGAAATTTTCAAATCATAGTTTGGTGTAGTGATATATTTCAGCTAAGAGTTATTTTTTCTTCTATGCTTAGCTGGTTTTGGGTCTTTTTTTCTGGTCTCAGTATGAACAGAGATTTGTTTCTTCTTAATAATGAGATTTGGACTGCAAAACATGGGAAAATAAATTGGATTTATATATATGTATATAAATACACACACATAGATATTATTTTTGATATCAAGCAGAGAGACATGACCAAACAAATCCAGAGATTGTAAAAGATTGGGGAGAAAACCCCACAGCAACAGTACCAGGGAGAGAACTTGATAAATAATGGTCAGAAAGACAGAATTTAATTTTACTGATAGCATATACATGTAGTTCATATCTCCAGGCTTTTGAGTACAGAACTTCAAAGCAGCCAAGCTGACAGTAACTGATAGTGAGGAAGACAAGTAAGCTGAGGGGTAGGAAGATGGAAACAAGTAGGGGACTAGTGGTGTTTTAGCTGACAAAAGCCCAGGGATGTGTATATGATCTCAAAACACCGTCCCTGTTCAATACATAGGGATAGTTGTAGGAAGATGTGAGCAAGTTTATTAATAAAATAATAAACTTTTTTGATTGCTTATCAAAAATGTGTGGGTTTTGGAAATTATTTTAAAGCATGTCGTTTGATACTGGTAAAATTATCAAGGAGGGGTCGCTGTATGCAGTGAGACTCAAAGGAAATCATCATTGTGCAGACTTCATTCCTCTTCTGGGACAGAGCATTTGACAGCAGAAGCCTTTCAGGGACTGTGTGCAATCATTCTCTAGTGATGGTTTAACATGTTCCTTTCATCCTAAACTGCTGAACAAATAAAGCTGCATGTAGGAAAATCAACCTCCCAGATAAAGGCGATGAACCATGAAGAGAAACCCTATTCCTTCAAATTTATTGAGGATCAAGTGTAGATATATTTCTTCATGTCAGATAATGTCTTTCCATTCTGTCTGAGCAGTCATGATAGAATAAATGTTTCCAAATGGAAGTCACAGTGCCAAGTCCAGCAATGCTATCAGTAACCCTGGTTGGCTGGCTCTCATACATCTCAATATAATCTGGTTTGGAGGAACATGCTGGATTTAAAATACGAAATATTTCTATGAAATAAATAGTGAGCTTAAACTAAGTAACAGTGATAGGAAATACTCCTTTTTGCATTTGACATTATTCACTATTTTCCACATTCCCATGTTTGTGCATATGAATGTACAATGAATTGCTGTACAGAGTTGTGCTCTATGTGTATTTTAAGAACTCTACTGCATTTTCTGAGCTCTCTCTAACACTTCTGGGAATTCATCCTGCAGTTCTGTAAAAAAAGCCTTACTATTCCCACCAGGACCTCTCAGGAGAAGAGCAATCCCATTTCAAAGCAAGTCCTTCACACAGTGAATAAAGCCCCAAGGAACTGCAGAACCGATAAAAGAATTTCCCACTTCCCCTTTGCAATGCCCCGCAATGATTTTTTCAGTTGGTGTCACATTCAGAGCAAAATGATGCTGTAACAATGTATAATAGCAAAATAATTGAGTATCCAATTTGTTTTGTAAGTGCATTTTTCCCCCAGTCCCCTTATTTGTTTCTCTCTCCTCTAGATAGAAATTTAAGTACAACAATATTAGAACATAAACTTTTTTTTTCTTTTTTTTTTTTGGTGGGTATTGAAAAAACTCACATGCAGCAGAGATTAAAGTAGCCTGACAGCTTTGCTTCTGCTCTCTGGTTTATGCTATACATGCTGGCATTAAAGATTCAGTAAAGGGAGAATAGCCATTAAACATTCATTGGAATGTTTAGATAGGGGGCACCTCAGTGCCACCTTTTGGGATGCTGCACCCACTTCTCACTGAAAAAGACACGTGGACTGAGGCAGGCAAGAATGGCCCATCCTGCACAGCAGCTTCTCCAGCTGAGTTCGTCCCCACAGTTCCTGCTGTGCATGGCCAGACATTTTCTCTCCTGCCTGATTTTTTAGTACTGCCCAGTGCTGTTCAATAGCAGTGAATTTTCACAATATAGTTAACGTGACAAGATGTAGTGGTTAATACCTACATGTGTTTTCATCTGCTGCTCCTGAAAGTATTTTGTGTTCCAGTGGATTAAAAAATGTTATACTTGCAAACTGGGAAATTATGTGGGCCTTCATATTAGGGAGATCTGGCATTAAAAAAAGGAGATGAGATGTGCCTGCTGATTGAACACTATAGGGGATGGATGGGCAGATCTGGAGCTGCCTGGGGCATATGATGGTATTGGTGAAACAGGCCAGGCTGTGTCCCTGAGCCACCCTGACCTGCTGGGAGCTGAGCCACAGCTCAGCCAAGCTTTTGATACCATGAAGGTGACTCAGAAAAGAATCAAAAGAGAGACTGGAAAATATTAAAGGGAGAAATTTAACGAATTTGTTCCATTCAGTTTAACTTTTACCTAGATTCAATGACTGTAGAAATTCATAGTCTCAATGTAGGAGATGTTACTAAAATTCTGTGAGAGTTTAGAACAGAATTCGAAGCAGGGGGAAAAGTAAAGCTTTTTCTTAATTCACTATTTTATCTCATGCTTGCTGGAAGGAAGAGGCCTTAGAAAGAAAAGATAACTCTCCTAGGGGCTATCTGTAAGTGGAGACCTAAATGGCAGGAAATAAGGTGGAGAAATCTTTAGTCTAACAAGGGTGGACAAGATTCAGTAGTAAATGAGTCAAGGTAAATGCAAACTAGATCTGATACAGTGAAAAGAATCTGATACTGATAGTTTATGGCAACTGTCAATAACCACCAGTGGAAATTTAAAAGTCATAACTGTTTTTTTTTCTTCAAAATAAAAACCTTTGTTTATGTAATACTGTATTTTTGTGTAATACTGTATTTTTGTGTATGGAATATTGTATTTTTGCATATGATTATCCACTTGATACAGATACATCTTTTCAGCTCTTGCTGAAATCTTTGTATTTCCTTTTAGGAATCCTGTATACTTCAAAAATGAGTCACTTTTTCTAATTGCTTGTAATTAATACTTCTGGTAAATGAATGGCATGTCTGATTATTTTTTGTTTCTTTGCTTGCTTCTTTTTCCAGAAATGTTTAGGAGAGATGCAATGCATTCATTAGCAAGACGTTAACATTCATTTAACATAATTATCATCCTTTTTCCTAAGTGGAAAGATTTCCTTTTCAGACCAGAAAGCTGTACTTTGAGCTGATCACAACATGGGAAAACTGACTTTGGTGAGGCAAGAGGAGAGCACTGAGAAAAGCCTGAGGTGGGGGACAGCCAGAGCTTAGCATCAACCAGGGAGAAAATGGGGGCAGAACACTATATGCAAATACTTCCTTCTCTTAAGCATTAAAATGTCAAAAGCTTATTCATCCAGCAAAATCATTACCTTTCACCAAGAGCAAAAGGAAAATTCATAGTTTTGTTCATTGAAATATTGCTGCATTCCACACAAAGAGCTATTGTTGCTCCCCAAAAGAAGAGGACTTTATGGCTGCGTAGGATTCACATCATTTAAAGAGTATTTCACTTTCATTTGCTAATTATAAAATTCTCACAAGGTGCCAACTGGCAACGTTCTTGAAAGTCTGTTCGCTTTTTCTAAGGTGGACTAGAGCATCCATTTGAAAAGATAAACAAAGAAAGCTTAGGCACCATTCAAATCACACTTAAAAAGTCCAGCCGTGTTACAGACTTTTTACATGCAGGTGGGATTCACTCATTGCTGCTGCTAATTCATCCAGGACATGGTTAATCAATTATCTTTTTCCCTATGTCTGCTAAGTCACTTCATGTTTGCCTTTAGAAACAGAGCCGGTGTCAAGAGGATAAAGAATGGCAGGAGTGTGTTATTTGTCTTTAGAGAATGTGGATCGCAGCCCCTTTTACAATGGTGCTCATGAACTGGAGGATAAAGTCTGTGAATTGAAAAAATTGATAACCCAAGAGGACAGGGGTATGCCCATTTAGGCTTCAACCTCCCCTAGTGCTGGAGATTTTTCCTGAAAGTGATGAGGCACAGATGGCTGAGTCCCCCTTTTATCACATCCATCTTTATACTCTTTCATAATGTTTGTTGGCTTCTTTTTCAGCACCTTTTCATAAGAGAAATAAAGCTTTAATATTTATTTAAGTTCCCTTGCAAGCATGTCTGGTCTTGTGGTTGTAGTTCAGCTCGGGGCTGACCAGATAAGCACACTTAGTACAAATGGAGGACAAAATACAGTAATGGCTGGGGAAGGCCTGTTGGCCCAGAATGCAGTGCCACATTCTTTGCATGTTTATGTAGCCTTTCAAAAAGCTGAGAATGTTAGGAGGGGAAATTTCCTTCCTGGGGCTGCTGAAATCAGGAATACAAATCATTCTAATTAGATTCTAAATGATAGCTCTGTAAGAGTTGCATGGTCATGCTTTGCTTCATCTCCTTGCCATTTTTCTGTTTTTTTCCCACTCTTTGCTGCTAGTCTTGTATATCCATGAAGCAGACACAGTTCTTAAAAAAAAAAAAAAAAAAAAAGTGGGAATAAAGAAGCTTTTTTCTCATCGCTTTCCATCAGCTAAACTTCTCATAGAAGCTGAACAACATCCTCTTTATCAAGATTATGGGTCTCCACATCTTGGCATACTGTTTCTTTTCTTTAGTGCATGCCAGCAAACTGAGCTATGAGTGATGAAAATAGAGAATAAGACATGTATAAGGCCATATTTATTCACTTACATCAAGAGCACTTATTTATATGAGTGGGGCAAGTGGGGTATAAGTTGCATTTGGAACTATGAACAGCACACACCTGTGTTTCAAAAGATGACACATCCGTAACATTCTGCTTTGCACACAAAAAGAATTGGTATTATTCATAGAAATATGAATGAAAGAAAACAGCTGATGGCCTTTTGAGCCATTCTAGAACAAAACCAGAGCCCAACCCTGCACCCTACCCAAAGGGCAGCCTTGACTTGCATTGACAGGGGATTGTAGTGCTTTGACCTGGCTGTTGTGGAAATATGGACTGATGGCCTTTGCATTATTCATGTTAAATACATACTGCTGAATCGTGGAAAAAGCCCCTGAGAAGCCATCTGCTTTCTGTTGACAGCCTGAGTGCTTTTTAGTTCCCATTCACTTATGTGGGAGGGTATGGACACAAGCAGTGTCCTGTGACGCTGGGCCTTATATTTGGTTCCAGTACATTGAGTCACTCCAACATGAAAAGCCACAGTAGAACAAATTGTGGCTTGGCAGGTTTGGACTTGTCATTAGGGAACAATTCTTTGCTAGGAGGGCACTATAGTACAGGAACAGGTTATCTTGAGAAGTTATAGATTATGCATCCATGGGGGTTTTTGAGTTTAGGATAAGTGAAACTAAGACTGATCTAATCTGCTGTGGAAATAGGGCAGAAAGTTGGACTAGATGAAATCCAGGCATCCCTTTGAATCAACATTTCTACAATTCTGTGGCTTTCTTAGTAAAATACCTATAAATTAGGCTTTTGTTTTCACTACACACTCTTTCTCAAACTCAAAGTATAAACCATTATTTTATGACAAAAAGTAAACAAGAATCAACTCACATTTTTACTGGTAAAGTGTCATTATTTTTAACAGTGACAATAAGGTTTGTTCCTTTGGATCATTGAAGAGCAACACAACTATTATTTCAGTAGAGCAATAGGGAGAATGATTTAAATTTGAATCCAGCTGTTGTTACAATGAAATTCAAAAGGCAATGCAGGCCATAATAAGGAGCTAAAACCCTGTGGTTCAATGGTCAGCATTGATCTCTCTCATATTGATCTCAAGGAAACCAAGATTTCATTCTATGCCATGAAGAGCCTCACAAGAACTTTCCAGCAATTAATTTCCTTTTAAGTCCTTCTCTGATGGCTCAAGCAGTGTTTTAAAATTAATTTTGCTCATTTTTTTCTGCAAAGATGATTTTTTCAATTTATAATAAATTTTAAAAAGTATCGGCTTCTTATACTTCCAGGTGAAAAATGTCTAGTTTGCTAAAAGAAAATGAGTCTTTTATTACCAGGACAGATCAGTTAGACTCCTGTAACTCTAGTAACCCTTCTCACAGTTATAGCATTCTTTGCCTGCTGTGGGGAATTATTTAAAAAGAGTTATTCTTACCTATCCTGAAAAACTTCAAAGTCTGAACTATAAATGCACAGTCTCTATGGATTGGCATAGCAGAGTATTCATCCCTATGCAAATTATGTTTTGGAAAACAGTATTCAGTCCATATAGTGAAAAATTGTGACAGAGATAGAACAGTAAAATAAATTTGATTTGGACTACAGTGAAGTTTTCTTGGGGTTGAAAGTTTCCTAACATTTGATGGAGCTGAGAAATGCCACCAGTCTTGACATTACTTGCATTTGAATGGATTTCTCTGACTGAGCATGTTCTCTACCTATTTCTCATGTCTTCTTTTTAGTTTTTCTGAAAAACGTTTCATAGCATTTCTTAAAAGAACACCCAAAATATTCTACCTTCCAGTCAGTTATGCTTTCATGACTACATTAAAAAATGAACAAAAAGACTTGGAATGTATAACCAGCTAAAGAGAAGGAGAGCAGATGGGAATTGATGTGCAGTAAAAAGTGAGGACTGTAAGGAAGCATGTGATGCTAGGAGAGGCAGAAAGCAGGAGGAGGAGTGGTTGTGCTTTGCTTGAGGGTAGGTGGCTGTGCTGTCTTTGCAGGGAAGTGGGGATTAGTTCAGTCCTTTTGCTTCAAGAGAGAAATTGAAGAGGTAAGATTCTCTGAAAAATTATGTACGGTATGGTAACAACAAAACATTTGTTTTGTTCCAGTGCTAGCTAAGGAAAATATAATCCAGAAGCTGGACAGCTGGAAATGAGCAAGGTCACGTAATCTGTGTCCAGAGGAGTGCTCTGGGCTGGCAGTGAGGTGGTCCAGAAAAGAGAAAATAAGTTACTGTTGTACTGGTTTATTAAAGACCAAAGAGGTGATTCAAATATTCATTGCCCTATCACCTTGCCACTCATCTGACATTGCAGCAGATCTGGCATCTGACTAATCAAATATTAAAGAAAGGTTCAAGTAATTAGTTTTAATCAGTGTGGGTTTATGATGAATACCTTTTGTCAAAATAGCTTTGTGCTTTTTCTGACATTGTTGCTAGTTTAGGGATGGTGTTGAAATCATGTTTCAGTTCTCAGCCTTTTCAACTTGCACAATGTTTTGATTAAGAAAGTAGAATGATACAAAATCAACATTATACACACATTAGGTGGTGTTAAAACTGACATAGTGGCAGTTTCTAAACCTAAATGTGTTTCTTGAGCACAGAGGATGATGAATTGCATGCTATTTTACATTTTTATCAGTGGACGTGAAAGAAGAGAGAAAATTATTCCACATAAAATTTGCAGATGACAGAAAGTTAAAGGAGTGTGGTAATAGTTAACAGAACAAGCTGTTGTACAGAGTGGTCTGCTCTGATTGCTGTGGACAAAATTCAAGAAAGTGGTAAGAGTCTGTATGAGGCCAAGGAAGAGGACTATATATAGAAGTTAATACTGTGGACCATGCTGATAGAATTGTTCTCTCTGTCCTAGAAAGCGGTATCAGAAAAGGTTGAGACACTGTGTGTGGAATTAGCAGGGTATGACCTCTACTGTGAGTGCATGATGCAAAAGGGATAATGAGATTTTTGATATGTGAACAAGGGAATATTGAGGAGGTCTTGGTTATTGTATGACTGGCTTTGGGACACTGTCCCATTCCATTGCTCAAGACTGAAGAACACTGATAACTAGAGAAGTTTTGAGTGAGAGCCACAAGAGTGCAAAAAGAAAGAACAATTTATAGTGAAAGGCTTGGCCTGCTTAATTAAAGAAAAAGATTAAAAAGTGACTTGATAGAATTTTGTCTGTGTTTAACAAAATTAGCAATAGGGCATCAATAAGCAGTAGTAGAGTGAAAACTGTTGCTTCATAAATTCCTCTTTGAAATAATAGACACAGATTTTAGTAGTTAGGTAATTAACCTCTGGAGCAACTTGTCAAGACTCTCAAGTCCCTCCATTGCTGAACAATGGACAGTATTGGATACCTTTATAAAATACATACTCTGATTCAAACAAGCATCAATTTTGAGACATCCTGTGGTCTGGCTTATGCCAGAGGTAAAAATAAATAGACATGTGGATACCTGATGATGTCATAGCTTATTGTATCTATGTTCTTTTGTTGGAACTTACACACAACTCAACCTAGTCTAATGCAAAAAAAAAATAAAAATAAAAGGGAGAAAAAAGAAAATAGAATGAATACCTGAAATAATGGTATTAATTTTAATTTTCTTTTCAAACATGTTAGCTGTCACTGTAACAGACAGCTTCACTGGAAAAACCTTTATTTGCAAGAAACTGTTCTGCAGTATCTTTCTAACCAGAAGCTGCTTAGCCAGGATGCCAGATCATGCCAAGCACAACTGGTTACAGGGTCAGCCAGCTGCTGGTTCCTCATAAAGCTCTTCTGATAAAGTGATTTTTCTTCAATGTATTTTGAGCTTTATTTCTGATTTGTCAGGTAAACTTGTAGTTTGTGGATATTTTTTTTTCTTTTTCCTGTTTTAACTTGTTTTCATACAGCAGGTAGCTGACAAAAGCCATAATATGACCTGGTTGTAGAAAGTTGAAAATTCATGCTAGAAATAAGGTTCAAATAAGCTTTCCTTGAACAACTTAATTGGGAATCTGATGGGTTTCCATGCCCTGAAGTCAAATAAAACTGGATGTCTTTCTGAAAGAAGATTTTGTGCAAGAAGTGCTGATTTGAGTTCTAGAGTTGCTTTGTAGAATATTTTGGTGTGTAGTATTCAAGGTTAGATTGCATGAATGGATTGTTTCCATTTTAATTATAATATCATAGCATGAAAAGTATGAAGCTGTGTATTTTTCTAAATACCCTGTACTGCTTGAGTTAGCTGTTTGATGTGAAGCTGCCTGAATGCTAGAGCTGAGATAAAAAGAATTTTATTGGAAACTCAAACAGATTTCTTAAGGAAGAACATTTTTTTAATGACAAAACAAGTGGATGTTGCCTTCTGTCTTGTCTCCATCTGTGCTGTGTTGGTTTACTCTTCTCAAAAGTGATATAAGCATTAAATATTGTATTGAACATTAAAAGTTCAGAGATAGTAAGTGTGGTGAGGTGAATTTTAGTGCAGTTCCTTAGCAGATAACCAGGGAAATCTTCTTAGACGTGAAAATATGAAAGCTATGTTAGGTTTTAGTAATAGATCCGGAGTTAGCAGATGTATGAAGAACTTCTTTTTTCCTGTGGGAATTTCTTCTCAAATTGTGAAACTTGCATACTTTGGGTATGAAATTGCACCTGATTTTTGTTTGCTTGATAATGAAACAAAAAAGCACTTACCAAGGCAGTCTGTGTCACCATTTTCTCCAGGGTATTCACTATAACAAGAAAAATATTTGGCTGCTGAGACTTTCAACCTGACTCATATTTCACTTTAAAAAATCTGGTTTTCTCCATGTCCTTTTTCAATTGATTGAAATAAGAAATAAAGACATAACATCAAGTTCACCTCTAGTAAGATTGGGTATGCCATCATTGAATTTTGTCAATGTAAATTTCTTCCACAAGTTACATTCTGACTACAGTAGTGGTGTATTTGTGAGGAAAAGAAATTCCCTATGAAATCCCACGTGTATAAATCACAACTGTAACTGTCCTACTTGCGGTTTGGGTTGGAAGGGACGTTTAAAGCTCATCTAGTCCAACCCACCCGCAATGAGCAGGGCCATCTTCACCTGGGTCAGGTTGCTCAGAGCCACATCCAGCCTGATCTTGAATGTTTCCAGGGATGAAGCTGGTACCACCTTTCTGGGTAACCTTTTCCTGTGTTTAGTCTGGATGTCCCCCATTTTAATTTAAAACTATTATCCATTGTCCTATATCAACAGGCCAGTTATCTGCAGAACAAGTTCACCAAGGTAGAGGTTTCCTTTTGGAACAAAATCAGTCTAAATTGTATTCAATTTCTGTTCTGCAACACTGGGAGGAGGATGGAAGGAAGAAGAATGGAAGTGATTAAAAGGAGGATGGAGGTGATTAAAAGAATGGACGAAAGAGGAGGCTGGAGCTGAATGGACATAATTTTTAAGTGCCTGATGAGCTTCATCCAGTTTGATGAGAACTGTTTCTTCAGTCGTGAGCAAGGGGGAAAGGGATTGTGAAGTTCAGCCTAAGCTGTGTCAGCCAAACTGTAGAAGAAAAGCACAAAGCTTCAGGAAACTGAAAATCAATATATCCAGGCAATGAAAGCATTTTTATTGCAAAGAACCAAAAGGTGTCACACAACAAAAGGTTGAAAATGGAAAAGAGGAAAGTGTAAGGCTTCAACTTTCCCAAGTAAAAAATAAATTGCAGTTACAAAGAGACAATACAATATACTTTTTCCAGGATAAGAAGCTCTTGCCTACAAGGAGTTAGAAGGGGTGAAACCTCCAACACTGGAAGGCACCTTCCACTGGGTTTTATTGTGCAGACTATTTTTGTGTTGCCCTTCCATTCCTATTCTGCTTCCTACATAAAGGCTTTCTTGTAGGTGTTAAGTTAATATAGAAAGGAGTCCTTTCCCTGAGATTTTTTGACCTGAACAGACACAATGGTGGAGAGTGAATTGAGGCAGGGAAAGCTGAAGATATCCATGGGAGGTCTGTGGTAGAACTGGGACTAGGTGTGCTGAAAAAATCCCAGTTACAGACCTCTGCCTGCTTTTCCTGATCCCTGCTGCAAGGGTAGGTGAGACCTCTGGACCAAGGACCAGAGTTTCCATCCCATGAGCTATCCTGGATTACTGAAGTGCTTCGTCTGTCTGACCTTGCAGAAATAATCAGACACAATAGAAAGTCTAACAAGTGTTTGCCACAGGGTCAGAAGGTGCAGAGTTGCTGGGTTTTTTTGGCTGCTTGGCTCTGGGACAAGACAAGCTCAGCAGACAGCGTGGACCCAGACAGCCTGGTGGCTGCTGCTACATCTTCATGTGTTGGGTACAGGCAGAGGGAGGGCAGAAGTGTCTTAAGGTGAGACAAGATCTTCTCCACTCCCGTGGTGGATTTACCTTGTCTGGCTGACAGGTGCCCACCAAGCTGCTCTCTCACTCCTTCACTTCAGCAGTTCAAGGGGAGAAAGTAAAATAAAAAATTCATGGGTTGAGACAAAGGTAGGTAATTGATCTCAGCCAGACCCAGGATGACCCCCAAGGACCCTGTAAGGTTGTTCTCATTTTAGCTATTTCTTCCCCTTCTCACAACAGCACCAATTCCCAACTATTCTCATTTCCAGACATTTCTTCTGAAATACAGCAGTGCACCCTCCCAACTGAGCAGTTCGGGAATGCCCTAAACATTCATTAGACTAACCCAAAGATTAGGCAAGCAATTTAGCAAAGATTAAACAAGTGATTACTTGGATGTTTCTCATTGCTTTGATCTCTCCCTGTGCTCAGTCAGCAGCTCCTCAGCACCCCAAGCAGTCCTATCTCCATCTTTGGGCATGAAATGTTTTGAGCAGGCTGTGCAGACAAATTTGTAGGTCTCTTTCTGCATAAATCTGTATTACCTTCATTTTCTCAGAATGTCATCTGTACAGAGCTGTAAAATCATTGACCTTTGTACAAGGTTTGTGTTGAAATTATTATTACTGTTGTTATTTCTTGCTTCTCAAAGTCTTGTTGTAGTTTGTTCCACAGTGTATATTGGATTTTTAATTCTGATCTCTCACTATGAAAAGACATCGTTCATTCTGCTATGAATGCATTTTCTTGAACTGAAATACTTTTCTTGAAGGAGTGGTTTCTGAAGCCACAGGTCTTGAACTGTTTTAAACTAGAAGAGGATAAATTGATGATGTAATGAGTCTTCCTAATATCTGATTTCCATAGTTTGATGAATTTCAATATAGAATGTTTCATTAATATTATATAAAGAAGTGATTTGCAGGCAGATTAAGTGGTTGACACAGGTACTAAATAATAAAAGCATATAAATTAAATTCAAGCACACAATTAATTACAAGATTAATCTGTTCTTATCTGGTCCCATGATATCTCCCAAGTATTCCTGCATATTCATAATCATGTTAGTTGAGCTTGAAATTATTTTTTAGTAAATATATTTATATATAACCTTAACATGATACTGATGATATTCTGTACCTCATGTAGTTGTACAGTGCACACAGGTAAAGTGTGATACTTCCCAACAGTGTAAACTATAAACTGGCAAAAAATAGTGTCTGGGTCTCAGATTGCTCTTGTGTTTGAAGGGCCATGTACTGTCCACCCCTGCATGCAGTAAGGAAGCTCTAGCAGCAATGTGGCGTGATTTGATACCAACATTTTCTCATTGACTGCCACTGTTTTGTTCAGATAATTTCCCCTGTGGGGCCGTCTGATGTCTGTCCAGGCTTAGGAAGCAACAGGAAAATATTCACTAGGAAAAGGATCATTCTCATCAATTTCATTTGAACATTTGAAGGGCCACTGTCATGCCAAATTTGGTTCTGGTTGGTAAAAATATTTTTGCATCTGCAGTCTTCTGTGATGCTCTTTCCATCTGTCTTCCCAAGAAAATAAATCTCGACGAAGAACATTTTAGTAAAATTAATTCCCAATGTCCAAGAAGGAGACAGAGGAGTCTTGTAACTTTATTTGAATAAAGGGAGAGGCCATGGGGCATTTCCCATGGGGTCTCTCAAATTGTTGTATTTTATCCTACATTCCTAGCCACATCACCCAGTTCCTTTTCCCCATTGGCTGAGGTACTCAGAATGCACAGACTTCCCGAATTGCCTACTCCGTGCTCCCCTCCGATATGCACCCCCCTTTTGTTGCATAAAAGAAAGAAAGAAAAAAAAAATCATAATTCTAGTAACTCTTTATTCTTTTTCTCTAGGTTCAGGGATTTTACATGGCCTTGGCTGAGCAGCAGTCCATGGTGATCAGTAACGTTTTCTAGAACTAATAATTTCTTGTGTTACTTCTCTGTGAGTGCCTGGCCCTATCTACAAGCAGATTCATACAGTCTGTTTGTAAAGACACGTTCATCTTATTCCTTTCAGACAGAATCTGAAGAAGCAGAATGACATCCTGTTTGGTAAATCATGGTGTGGTATTTCACAAGCATCACTGACTTTTGAGCCTTGTCTGGATTTCCCTGCTCCTGCTTGGGCATACCACTGGGATGTTAGACCTGCAGCAAAATTTCCATGGGGAAACTGAGGGGTGAGTGCAGTGGCCTTAGGAAAGCTCACTCCAAAGTCACAGCAAGCCCTGTCATGGCCTGTTGCACCTGCTGAACTCAGATATGACCGTGGACGATCCATGTGTTCAAACTGGGCTTTACAAACAAGAGCATTTGACTTATACAAACTTAATTAAAACTGAATTAAATTTTATTTACTTATTTTAATTTAATTTTACTTTATATTTTAAAATATTTTAATTTAAATTTTTCTTATTCCATAAGTAAATGAAGGCAATAAATGAAAAGGTAGTTTGTTACATCTCTGAGGTGTTTACGTACTTTACAGCCCTGCATGGCCCTTGTCAGATAATCCCTCCCACACATAAATTAAGCAGTGCCTGTTGTTCAAAAGCAGCATGTAAGATATCTGCAGTCATGTTGCAGGATGGCCCACATGAGCATAGGCACTTTGCCCAGCTGTGCACTGTATATGATGTGTGTGTCACTTGATTCACTTACACAGCTACAAGAGAATTTCTGGCTTTTTTCAACTTGTCTTATTTCTTACTAGGAGGAATAAGAAGCCATCAGTGGAAAACATAGTGCATACCTTTACAGTAAAATCTGATTTAATGGCTAACTTCAATTCCAAAAGGCAGGGAAATGGAGCGCTATGACTGGGATTTTGTCCTCTAGTTATAACTACAGCCTTAGATGCCTTCCAGAAAGGTGATTTCTGCAGAGCAAGTGCTATTGAATAACATGGAAATTCTTCCTAATCTTTTTAATGCTAATGATAGGTTTATGCATGTATTCTTGTAACAGTAGCAGTCTAAAGCTTTAGAGCAGAGTGTCTCAAATGTCATGCTTACACAGAATATTATTTCATCCCTGATTTTTCCTCACACTTTTCAACTGTCAGACTGACCCCCTGCTCTCTGTGCTGCAAGCACAGATGTGGATCATGCTGGGAGGGAAAATAAAATAAACTTGCCAGCTGAAGGTTGTGACCACACTTATATGGCCGGGAGGCAAAAGGTTCTCTGCTGAAGAAAGGCAGCTGGTCTGTGAGGGAGCCTCTCTGCACACCAATGGACTTTTTAATTCTGGTTTTGAGAAGCCATCCTTTTGGAGAGATGCCTAACCTGGAATGGGATCCTCCATGGCTGTCTTCACGGGAGATGAGCTTCATCAGAGAGAGCAGTTTGAGCCTGGTGCAGGCTGGTTGAAGGAGGTGATTGTCCTTGTTCTGCTCTGCTCTGGTGTGGCTTCACCTCGAGCACTGTGTGGGATTTTCAGTGCCACAGCACAAGAGGGTTGTAAAGCTGTAACACAGCATCCAAAGGAGGACAATGAAGGTGATGAAGGGCCTGGAGGGAAAGCCATATGAGGAGTGGCTGGGGTCACTGGGTTTGTTCAGCCTGGAAAAGATGAGACTGAGGGGAGATCTCATTGCACTCTACAACTTCCTTGTGAGGGAAAGAAGAGTGACAGACACTGATCTCTTCTCTGTGGTGACCAGTGGCAGGACACCAGCCTGTAGCTGTATCAGGGGAAGTTTAACTTAGCTACTAGGATAACCACTAATTAGATATTAATGCTTAACCATACTCAACCAGTGGGTGGCTGAGTATGGGCACAGGCTCCTCAGGGAAGTGGTCACAGCACCAAGTCTGCCAGAGTTAAAGAAGCTTTTAGACAATGCTCTCAGGCATGCTGTTACTCTTGGGGTGCCCTGTGCTGAGCCAGGAGTTGGACTCAGTGGTCCTTGTGAATCCCTTCCAACTCAGGATATTCTGTGAATCTCTCTGACTGGGGTGTTGTGAGGGTGAACCAATACAGGAGCCACTGGTGACACGCTACATGCAGAACAACCATGGGGAAAATACAGGGGTGCCACTCCCCAGTATCAGGGATGGGGAGGTTGGCACACCTGAAGGATAAGGGGAAGAACAGATCTGTGCCTCCTCTGTATCCACCACTGTCAGGAGAGTGGTGTGGTGCTGATGAACTTCCACTGGAAAAAGCACAATAGGCTGATCTCATCTGCTGCAGTCAGAACATCAGTTCTGATCTGTGTTCTCCTGGGGAAAGGGGTGTTTTGGCATGCTATTGCCCTGTACATGGGAAGGAGATGGCATATCAGCTGCACACACCAAGGACACCCTCAGTGGCCTGGTTACAGTCTGCTCATTGCCTTTGCATGACTCCACAGCTCAGTGCTGGCAAGGCAAAATTGTACCCATCGAGAAAATCTTTTACATGATTGAGGGGTTGTGGGGATTTTTTTGCATATCTGAAATTTAGATGCTACTATTATGAAAAAATTACAGTAAAGCAACATGTAAGGCAGGGAGCAATGCTCTGGCAAATGTCACTTGGTTTATTTCCTTCAAGAGGACTTTACAGCTCCCCTTTTTTTCACAATTTTCATTTTAATTTAAGTGATTCATCATTCTCCTCCTTTAAGTGATCAGTGACTTCGGTCACACATTCAGCTCTGCAGCAAGTTCCTGAGGCCAGGAATTTCTCTGTCTTGACTCTCTAAAAATCTGCAGCTGGCAACTTCCCAGACCACTTACAGTTTATTTATTTTTATTTATTTCAAACACCTTGCAATTCTGAATTCTCATAGAACAGGAAAAATGAGATCAGCGGCCTTATGTTTTTTCAGCTGAACCTGTTCCATCAATGTGTGTCAGGTCTGTAGAAAATTTGCAGTGTTGACAGAGGCAGTCGTGCTGTTTCACCACATTGAAAGGAAAAGAGGAAGGGAGGGATTTATCTTGGAGCCTAAGGGTAGAGCAGTAAACCAGACCCACCACACTCATTCCTAAAAATAAAGAACTTAGTGTTGTTGGACTTTTCATTTAGCAGGAGTTGAATTCTCTCCAGTTGTAATTTCCCCTTAAAATTCTTTGTTTCTTTTTGAATTATAAGCAGAATGCAGAAGAATGCAGATGCGGAGGTTTGGACCTCTTGTGTAGTTTTGGCTGAGTAATGATTATCAGTGCTGTGTATTGAACAAACAGCAAAAGCAAGGAGAAGTACTTGCACTCCACCTCTCTGTAAGACTGGTTTTGCCATGCCCCTGTTCACCAAGTGCTTCCTTTCCTGCAAGACCCTCCTGTATCTTAGAAGAAGGAAGGCAGAGAGGACCTGTGAGAGCACCCCTGGGTTATTGCTGAATCAATTCTTGGCACCCAACTCAAAATGCCTTAAAGCCTACCTGGCTTTCAGAAAGGACCAGTAACAGACAGAGAAGAAAACTGAACACCTTTCAAGTCCTGCAAGCGGGGCAATTGATCCAGCTGGGCCAGGAAAGGTGCTGCCTGCTGAGCTCCTCATTACTGTAGCCCTGGGATAGTTACTGACCCAAACCAGGAATTCACTCTCCAGCTGTGCCTCTGCAATTTCTTAGAGCCAGAGCACAAACTTCTCTTCCAGAAGGTGACACCCAGCTCAGTAAAGCAACCAAACTCTTCAATTGTCTGCCTAAGTGGCTTCAGGAGTCTTGTTCTGAGGACTTGAACTCACATATTCTGCCTCTTCTACCGCCAGATTAGTGGTAGATCTATTGAGGGTGTTTTCTGTTTCTCCATAATGAAGTTGTGCCATCCTGAAACTCAGTATACAGCCTTCACAGATAAGAATAGGATAGAGAAAGACACTCACCCAAAGGGGGAAAATCCTGGCCTCTGTGCGTTAAAGCACTGTTGGGAGAAAAAAAGCATAAAATTTTAATGTCCTTGTGTTTGTCATAATATCCATGAGCAAGCAACTTTGGGCATTATTCCTGCTTGAGGGGCTGCAGAATGAGGTAGCAGCAATACAACTCACACATGGGAAAAAGCAAAAGAAGGTCAGAGCCTGGAAGAGCTGAAGTTCGAATGAGCCACAGGCACATGAGCATCTCTCCTTTGAAGTAGATGGAGATTTGGAAAAGTGTGCAATGGCTTAGTGCTGTCCTTGATGAAATACTATTGTGGGTATCCTTTGTCTTCCTGTACCAGGGGTGCAATTAAGGGGCCAATATTCAGGGGCCAATTTAAAGACATTTTTCTTAATGTTTCTTTTACATGCTTCAAGCATGCAGATTATGGAGTAGAAACTAACTGTAAAAACAATGCAAACTTATGGGAATTGCATATACCTGCTTGGGGAAAAAATGTCACCCACAGAAGAAGCTTTTTTTTTTAAATTCTGGAACAATTTTCAAGAATTGCAGGAGAAAAAACCCCAAAAATGTAACTGTTGTGTTCTGAGGTTTTAAATGCAATTAGTTTTATCCAAGCAAAAGATTTTGCAGAATCCAAGCAGATAAATTTGAGTTTTAAATTAAATGTTTAGGATAGATATTAAGTGCTCTCTAGAATGAAAAATCATTGTTATTTATTTTGTAAATGCACAGATATTTAAAATATGGAAAAAAATCTACCTCTTGTAATAATTATATTAGTAATTTTATTTCTCCAAAAGCCAGCTCTGATATTCATAGATGCATTTTTGCACTTCCAGTATTGACACCTGTCTTTTTTTGGCCTCCAGTTTTACAAGAAAGCTATAATTTTTTAGTTACCTAATTGTAGATAACAGTCAGTACACACATATGCATATGCTTAAAGTTATGAATTGTATGGGGACAGAAATTCAGAAACAATTTTTGCCACTTTCGGGAGCATCAGGGAAAATCTGAAATCATCCATCATCCTGACTCACATACATACTATTTTCCAGGAGCTCCAAGTCCATACTTATGTGTTTCTGACAACACTGAATTAAGTTACAGTAGCATCTATCACTTGAGGAATCTTGAGTCTTTTGAACTTGTTTTCCATCAGACCGTTCAAATCAAGATTGGCTTATCAGTGGCAGGGGTATAGCAGGAGCTGTAATGCTTTTCATCTCCTCCTTTATCAACTGTCTCTCAAAAGCTGTAAGAGCCCATAAACCCCCATCAGTTTAAACTGTATTAGCACTGTACAGTAATGGCAAGAGAGCAGTAAGAAGTGATGTTGCACTACTTTGGGCACTGCTGAGCTATTTTTCTTGATGCTGGGAATCATCCAGGTCTATTACTGTAGGCTTTCAGCTCCTCTGAGAAAACTGGGAGCTGATGATGATCTTAACTGAACTGAAACTTTATAGCTCTTTCTCATACTATCTAAAGATATTTATAATATCCTGAGCCTTAGGCATAAAAACCACTGCAAGTGAGATGAGCTAATGCAATTTGACAGTGAATTTCTTTTCTACAGGAAACAGAGAGCCATCAGTCCTTCCACATCCTCATTACTTTCAACATCTGAAAGCTCAGACTGGTGCATTTAGAAGGGAGTAAAGATAAATATCTATCTCAAACCCACATCTGTTTGTGTGCTTTATTCTTGAATGATAAAAATAACTGATCAACAGCCCAATGACTGCCTTGATTTCACTGGCAAAAATGGGGTATTTTCAGTAGCTGTCACATGGATTTCTAGCTTGAGAAATTACAGCTCACTCTTAATGCATAATTGAGTCTCTTACTCTATTTCTAAGACTGGAAATATCACTTTTGAATTAATTTCTGGATAATGATGGAAGAAGTTACTTTTTCAAAAGTACCATATTCAACAGTTGCTGTTTGTAACTAGTTTTGTAAACTCTTGTATGGAAAGTTAATTCTGTCATTTATTAATCCAATCTAGATCAAATATTTATATATTTATATATCTTAATTTCTCTAGTCCTACTTGGGTAGAAAGTGAAATTTATAAAAATTTATGGACTGCAGGTAGCTTCAGTCAATTTATTTGACTAAACCTGAAATACAAATCTTTTATCTCATGGTCATCTGTAATTATACTTTTGATTTCATCAGAAAGATTGAAATATCTTCAGTCTATCTAGTACAGGCTGAGAAGCTGGCAAGAACTGTATATGGAGAGACCATCATTCTCAAAGAGAAAAAGCTTCTGGGGCTCCAAGTCTGGTGATTTTTACCTGAAAAGGAAACAGGAAATTGTTGATTGGAAGGCAGATGGCTGTTTCAAAACCTAGTCGTGTTTTTAGGATAAGCATGCTTTATTTTCTTTCTTACCTCTGTGGTAGGATGAAGACGACTTTAAGCAAATTGCACCAACACCCCCCCTCCCCCAATGCCTCCAATTTGCTTGTAAGGATTTAGCACTGGACTCCATCAAGATAAAGCATGGAAGTTTTGTCACCACACTTTTCTTTGCTATCTTTAAACATATATCCTATTCAATAATGATAATTTAAAAAGAAGTGCCTTCTTTGCACTTAGAGTCAGTGCAGCAGTTGTCTCAACAGTATATAGTTAACTATTAAATGCAGGAATATGTTTTATCTATGTAAGAATAATTTTTTAAAAAAAATTAAAAATTCCAGTTACCAAAGTTTTGTAAAGCCCACATAGCTATGAGCGTATTTGTGTGTATGTTGTGAAGTTGGGTATAAGTGTATGGTAAATTAAATCCATTTTCAAGAATTGCTGTAATTGGCAATATACAAGAATTGGGAAATTTATTAGGTAAAAGCTCATCTTAAGAAACTGCTTCAGAGACTCCCAAGGCTTGCTGAATGTGATTCTGCTTTCTTTTCATCCAGAATCAACAATCTGGGCTGGTCTCTCAAGCAATCACCGAAAAGCAGCAGAGGCTGAGTCTGCCACAGCTTGGAGGCAGATGTGCCGACACTTTGATTTTAAGTGATGTCCCCAAAAGGCTCTTAAAATCAAGCTCAGTCGCATTTGAATACAAATTAGAATCTTAATGTCTTGAATAGGAAAACCTCAAAGCAGCTAGGAAAGCCAAAAAGCAAAGGATAAGAAACATGAGCAGCTCTCCCATGGCCAGGGTGTCCTTCCAGCCAAGGCAGTGGCTGCTGGGGTTTCCTCAGCTCTAGGGGAGTGCTGGCTGCATGTCCAGGTCTGGCTGTCCCTTGGCTGCTCCTCAGGGCTGTCCCTTGGATGCTACAATGAGGTGCTGGCCCCTGCTGAGGGAAGAAGCTGTGGAGCTTGATCCAGAGCTGCAGTGCAACTTGTGACAGCTTGCTGGGGAGGTGACAAGAGAGGATGATGAGAAAAAGAGAGTGCAGAGCTCCCCTCCTACCCCCAGCTGATGGCACAGAGAATGTCTTTCGAGCCTCAGTGGGAGCTTCAGGTAGTCTGCAACTCACTGCAACCCACAAAACCCACCCTTTGTAATGAGATCCAGTACAAAGCCTGTGCATCACATAAATGCAGTCAAGATTTCAAAATAATGACTCTGGAGGAATTAAGTGATGGATAGGCTTGGTGTTGCATAGGTTTCTCTGTCTGATTTGTTGGTTAATATTAGTGTTGTTTGTATTTTAATGCAGTGTAGGCTTTAGTTGGGATTCAGACTTTGGTATTTCACCGTTCAGCAATGGCTTGATACCTATATTCTGAAAATATTTTACATCAGCTTATTTGTCCTTGCCAGAAATATTTAAAGTGTCTTTTATTTAGAGCTACAAATCCACTGTATTTTCTTGAGATGTCATCTGGAATGATTGCAGGGAATGTAGGCAATGGGAGTAGTTGAGGAATAGAATACCATGGCACATCAGCCCATGATGTTATTTTCAGTGCATGTGTTGGGCGATGTGGTTGCTATTAGTGCTGTGAACATCTAATTATGGAATATTTGGGACTGCTTCTGTAAATTGTTCTAAAGCAGTGTACAGCACCTTCGATGCATCAACTGAAAGTACTTGCTGCAATCATTACCTTATTGAGAGAGGCAGAGAGGAGGGAAGGGTTGCATGTGCCAACTTGTAGCATTTCTCCCCTGTATCATATCCGAATAAGGGGAAAATAAGAAAAGACAAGTTTCCATGCAAAATTAGTGTAGAATATTGTTCTCTAGATGCAATCAATTTCAGAGCAATGCAGGACTAATAGGAGACTTCATATGCTTCAAAGATATTAGAAAATCTGCAGCTTTAGCTTTCAGTGAGAGCTCAGTTGATTGTCCAGAACAAATCTTGTTAATTTATTCTTTCACAAGCTGCCTATGTCAGTGTTGTGTGAACCACAAAATATGGAAGTAATGTCTGTGTCCTCATTAAGCAGCTATTCAGGTGGGGGGTGGTGTGGGAACTTAGAGACTTAGCTGCAGTGAAAAGAGTCACATTCCATGCTGGTGATGGTAGTTAGTATTTGGGATTTTGACATGTGCTGTTCCTATTTTGTCTATGGTAATATGCATCAATATTTCTACCAGATAAGTAGAACCTTAAAATAAGATTCCACATCCACCTGTAAGCATTTAAATAACTTGAATGGATTTCTATAGGGGCATAACTTCAGCTTACTTTGAATCAATGTGAAGTTTTTAAGACCTTGTTTTATGTTTCCTCATGCTTTTATAGAAACACAGTAAAATGCACTCAAATGAAAAAGCTTGGCAAAATCACAGTGCTGTGACAGACATCATCAACTTCACTATGACACAGCAGTTGTCAGTCTCTGAATGAAGTGTATCTGTTGTTTCTTTTTTTAAATACACGCTTGGGACATTTGGAGCAGTAACTTTGTGTGGCAGTCATTACTGTCCTGGAGAAAGCATGATCCTGCCTGCAGGCCCTTGCTAACAGTGCCATAAAGCAGCCTTTACAGATGTGTTCCTCTAGTGAAATTTTGGCACGAGACTGCCAATCTCGTGTCTGCTGGAGCCCGTGGCATGCTGAAGGATTAACACACCTCATGCTAGAGATTAAAAGTAGTGGTAGTCTCTGTTCTTTACCATCTGAGATGCTCTAAAACTGATGCAGTGAGGACTTACTAATGGAAAGATACCAAATAAAGTGCATAAGAGAAGAGGGAAAGCAGTTAAATAAAACTGACATGGAGAGTGCTTTAAAACAGGATTTAGTGTCAATTAAATAGGCCTGAATGTTTAAATCACTTGGCTGCCCTCTGCATGTCACTGATTCTCCAGCATACAGCAGTTATGTGGCTCCTTCTGAATGTTCCACTGCCTTGATTTTGTGTTGTGAAGAGTGTTTCTATGTTCTGGGGAAGATATGGGAACAAACTAGTATGCAGAGCTAAATAACTTCCTGAAAAATAATTACAGGATAACCTGCAGATAGCTGTTTAGTACAATTTATTACACCAGTGTGTATGTGCAAGGAACCAAGCACTAGTTTCAGAGTTATTTGATATGAGAATGTCTGCCTTCAGAAGTTTGGCTTTGTCATGGCTGATAAAGAAGGAGATACTCAAGTGACAGAAATTTCCATAAGCCTGGAGGAACAAGTGAAAAGGATGCACAGCAGCTACCAGCCCAGACATTTAAACAGAATTAAATGGCTCCCAATGTAAAGATGAGGCTTTGTCTTCTGGCTCCACTTCTAAAGAGACAATAAAGAAGTATTTTTTAAATTTTGTTAGTGTGCTGTGAAAAACCCACTCAACAACATGATACCTGAAGGTTTAGGAATAATTCTGACCTACTTCTCGCTTCAAAATACTCATCTGATCCTAGGTTAATGGTTGGACTAAATGACCTTTTCCAGCCTAAATGATTCAATGATTCTGTGCATTTATGAGATCAAAGTTTAACTGCAAGCTGAAGATCTTTCCCTATTTTAACTTGGTCTGCAGAAGTACTGTTGGTGTTAGTGAGGGAAAATGGGATTTTTGAAGAATTGCTTTATTTTGATTTAAATGGAATACAAGTAAAGTAATAGACTAGCACTCAGCTAAAGAGAAATTGGATCCTGAAAGGCAGAAACCCTCACTTTTATAAAGCTTTTTGTAGAGAGAATCTCTTTTTGGTGTACTGTTTGAAGGCCATCAAACTACACAGCCTTTCTTCAAGATATGAATGAATGTTGCTTCCTCAGTGAATGAATGTGCTACTGAACCCAGCACGACAGACCAAAGGCTTAGGGAAGAAATCATCCTTTGTGCCAGCCTTTGAGTGGTGGAGCATATGAACAACAACACAGAAAGTGTTGCAGATAGCAGCCATGTTGCATATTTCAACTGTATTATGATTTTTGGGGAAGGTACTTAGGAGTGCCAGAGATGACAGCACTGAGTTAGTGTCTTTTTACTTTGTCTAAAGGAAATAGTAGATTTTCTACAGCCATTGAAATCTTCTTTTCAATGTTTACTTGCTGCTTCTTCTCCAAAAAAGAATGGGTATGTTACGATTATTATCCAGGTATTAAAGGCTCAGGAGTTAAGACTCTTGTATTATTAGATCATCATTTGCAGGGAAAAAAACCCCTAAATACAGTTATTGTTACCAGCATTTTTTTGTAAAATTCAGTTATCTTACATTGGTTATTAAGTTTATCAAAAAATTATATTTTTCTGTATTGCCGCTGACGTTGTCACCAATTTAAACAACTGATTTAAGATTTGTTTCCATTTTTCTGTTTGGAGAGAGATGAGTTGTTCTCTTCCATTCAGCCAAGGCAAAAATGAACATTTTATTGATCTTGTGATTTGCTTTCTCTTACTTACTTTTCATTTCATTACTGTTTTCCATGGTGATGGTTAGTGAGTCACAGCCCACAGTGGTGAGAGAAGGGGAGCACAGTGCCACTGCTTGTCATTCATGTCTATAATGGGCATATTACTTGGTGTGGCAGGAGAGTTTAAAGTGGGCATGAACAGTCTTAGGAGCAGTTAAATTTCATAAAATAGATCACTTTTGCTTCAAGTCTGAGCATTTCATGGGCGCTTGAATTAGTTCTGCTTAAACATCTAATATGACTCTTTGCATCGATGAAATAAGAATAAAATAATGTAGGAATAAAATTTGTATCTTTCTGTTTCATCCATCAACTGTGAAATGTTTAACTAAGTCCTGAGTGGAAGAGAAGCACAACAGCTTGATTTCAGAATGAGTTTTCTTACATAATTAGAAATACCAAATGTGTGCAAAAATCAGAGACAAGCAGTGTGTATGTACTCAATATCATTTATGTAGTCATTGTTTTGAAAGACAGTGACATTGATGGTACTACTTGCACTTGGGCTCCCACAAAGTAGTTTTCTGTTTTTATCTAGAAGACAATTTTAACTCAAAAGCTCTTTCAGATTACAGAGATGATATTGATTCAACCTTTACCTACAGACTTGGAGGTGTTTAGGTTCACAGTCTTGATTTTTTTCGATGTCTATATTTACTGAACTCCAATTACCCTTTGTGTTCATTGATTACTTCAATAATACAATAGCAAGTGGATTTTTGGACATATTTTGTAATTGACAGAAGACATAGAAATGTATTCTCAATGACTTTTTAGGAATAAGACCATAAAATATTAATTACCTCCTTGTTTATAAGTTTATGAAATGTAAAATACAGAAGCTGAGGACAGGCTGTATGTGTCTGTTTGTGTGTATGCTGTAGACACCGACTCTTTAGGAAAACTGCCACTTCTAGATGTTGAATGACTTGGCAAAGAATCAACTATGAAAAGATATGGTTGTTTTATAAATTGCAAAATAGCAATGAGAGAATCAAAACATACACCAGAGGACTTTGAAATTCACTTGGTGTTTTTCATGTTTTGTTGGTTGGATTTTTAATACAAATGTCAGTACAGACTGGTTAGGCCTGGTGACACACCTGAATATAGAGAGCTGAGGTAAAAAATATGCCTTTTGTAAGACCTCATCAAACTTCCCACCATTTTGAAAAAAATGTAATGATTACTCTGGTTCCCAACAGCTAACAGCCCTAGGGAGCAAGAAATATGTTATAATATTGTGAGAATCCTTTCCTGAGAGAGGGTGTGTTTAGCTTTATGTAAATCTAAGATGCTAAAAACCCAAGATGCTTCTTTTCAGAGCAGGTGCAGTCCCACAATGAGTGTAATGCAACTTTTATTCACAGTCACAGCCGAGATACAGGGACACACCTGCATTTCCTGTAAAGCGGGCAACCGATTTGCAAACATCTCATTTACTAATGAAATGAAACGATAGAAATGGCAGTAAGCAAGAGGACAGCCCTGCATGAAACTTAATTGCAGAAGGATGTGGGAGACAATATCCAGCTTAATGAAGAACTGTAAACAAACGTGCAAGATTAATATGTGGATTTAAATTGCAGTCACTATTGAAATTTCCTATTCCATGTCAACAGCAGAGCAGGTAACAGCAGGAGCCAAGGATCAATAGTGCAGGCAGCATTTGCATCATGGTCTTGGATGTCACCTTTGTTGAGTGTGTTTGTTTCCCATGGTTGTGTTTCGCAGTAGAGTGAGTAATGTGAAAGCGGAGGTAGCAGTAGTAGAGTCTTACTTGCTGCTTATCCAGCAGTCTCCCATCAAAACACAGGGCGTAGCACGATGAAGTAAATATGCCACTCTGTGTGTCAGGCTGTTTGTCAGCGAGGTATGTTAGCTGAATATAACTACCCAGCCTCCTGTGCTTTCCAGTGTCTCTTTGGTTAAATCATGCCATGACTGACACTGTGACACATTAGTGGGAGGATTGTTTATGAGAAAAAGGGAAACAAATTTGACACTTGAGTTTACCAAGTTGTGGGAGCACAGATGCTCATCACTGCTGAACACACAGAGCCGAGGTCAAGGAAATCTGTCAGGGAAAGCAAAGCAGCCTTGAAGCAACATTTGTTTTAACTGTCTGGCAGAGAACACACATGAAATACTGTTGTAGCTGAGCAGGGTGCTGCCCTCCTTCCTCTGCTCCCTTAGGATTGCCTAGTTACCTTTCCTCATTCCAGGCTCGAATGAGAGACTGCAGAACATGCTCCTCTCCTTCATGTCTTCCCCTAGAGAGCTCAGCTCCTCTTTCCTGGGAGCTGGTGACAGCACAGTGGGCAGGGCTCAGACCAGATGTCCCCTTTGGATGCTCCTGGCTCTCCCTGGCATTGTTTTTCTTGCTTCTCTACATTTTGCATTTCATTTTTCTGCATGGGAGGGTGTAGCTGTAGAGCAGGCCTGGTCAGCACAAGAGTGCTGACACATGGGGGACCTGAGAAAACTCCTAAGGGTAATTTTAAAAATACAAATAACCCTGTGTTGTGGGCATAGGAGATCCTGTGACAAAATTTGGAAAAGGAGGATTGTTTGGACTCAATTGGGTTGTGTGGCTAGATAATAAATTCTACAGGAAGAGTAAAAGAGATGGAGGTATTTGGAGGGAAAAAGTCTTTCAGATATAGCAATTTCTGCAGTAAAGAGAAAATTACAGGAAGACAGAGAACATGCACAAAAGAAGAAACTATTTGAGACCTGTGGGGAAAGAGAATGGGATTGTAATAGGAGAATGCAGAAGATACTGGAGATGAAAAATAAGAAAAACAGATTAAAGCAAAAAGCCTAACCAGAGAGTACATTTATAACAACCAGAAGGAGACAGGAAGGGAAAAATTGGAATCTCCTGCTCCCATCAGGCAGAAGAGAAAGTAAGCAATTGAAAAGATGAAAGAAAATATAAATATATTTGCACAGTAGACGGAAAGAATAGTTTATATGATGAAATATATGTTCATCTTGATGATGAAACATGATCCTTTATGTTCTTTTTCTCTTTGGCTGCTAAGTCCTGAAAGAGCTGTGTTTCCCACTGTCTCTGAGTGATACTCCTGGGTCTTTCTGTTAAGGGGGATGCTCAAAGGAAGCAGTACTGTGCTTTGGTTGATTTAAACTATCACTTATCCTTTGTGAAATGTGAAATGCAAAATTAAATGGTAGGGACATGCCATCTGCTGTTGTTTAACATGTGAATAAAAGCTACTGTGTTGGCACAATGTTTACGCTCACAATAAGAGCAGAAATAATGGAAATGTTCTGTTGGCTGTACCCAGCAGGTTCCCTTGTTGACTGAAGCATCAAGTTCCTTACATGTCCCAGAAATGCTGAACATGATTCCTGGAGGAGGATGAGCATTTCCTCCTTAGTGAGGAGGCTGAGTGTTTTATGTCTGTTATTCTCATTGCTTTCAGGGATCTCTTGCTGTCTGTGGCACTTGGCCAGGTACTCTCCCTCCTTATCTGTGGCATTGGTCTCACAAGCAAGTATCTGTCAGAAGACTTCCATGCCAACACACCTGTTTTCCAGAGCTTCCTCAATTACATCCTTCTGTTCTTGGTCTACACAACAACACTAGCCGTCAGACAAGGTAAGTGCCTCTCTGAAAATGTTTTACAGAAAACAGTGGGGATAAAGGCTTTGGCAGAACAACAAGCAATATGATTTGAACACATATCCCACTAACGTTTGTTCCATATTTACATTACCTAGAAATATATATTGGATGAACTGATAAAAATACCAACAAATCTTTATTAGCTAAGAATGAATTATTAGGTCTCAAGGAATGGGGTGCTACATAAAAGCTAAAATAAACATCAGTACTTTTGAATTCTGGTTGTTCTTGCCTTTCTGGGAAATACTAATATGCTTTACATCTTATGTAGACTAAGGAGAGCTCAGATTCAAGCAAAGAGCTTGCTAGTTCTAGTTGCTGTTCGTGGCAATTCCGTAGTTCACTTACTAGACAGAAAGAAATAGCAGCCAATTTTTAGCTACTGGGAAGTAGGAGATGAAGGGAGGGATTTCAGGGTGCTCTCTCTCGGGGGGGATGTTTGGGCAGAGCAGCTCTATGGCCCTATCACTGCTTTGCCACGGGGTCTGTGTAACCAATCTGACCTCCAAAATGAGAAATGCATTATAATATGCTTTGGTACTGTTTATCTAATGATCCTCTCTTTGGCAATCTGTATATAATACGGGGGGTTGTACCTTTCCTGCACATCCCTTCCTTCTTTGAGATTTCATTTCTAGATGAGGTGTGGGAAGTGAATGCATTTAAGTACATTTCTCAGCCAATCTTCTTTTTCTGTAATAATTTTATTTATTCACCTTCACAGAACATGCAGATTAGAAGCTAAATAAAAGAGAAAAAAATACCATGTGTTCTCCTGACATAAGGAGGGTAGGGCTCTGTGGAGGATAACAAGTACAAAATATATTAGGCTGTGGTACATTTATCAGCATACTGAAAAGCTCATGTTTTCTTACAGGAACAATGATTTTTGGGTCGTTCTTTGATGTTACATCTTTTAATGTTTTGGGAACAACCCCAAAGCCTAAGTTCTTTACTCATAGTACAATCTTGTGATACAATGCTAAAAGTGTTCCAAAGCAGCAAGGACTTAATTTCTATGCAAAGAAATGAGCAGTCAAAAATATACCTCTGTACTCCAGCACAAAGCACTTAAGCATATTACAACATAAGTTTTATAAACATTGGTCCCCACTGACATTTTTCAGAGGTGATAAAAGCCAATGTGCAAAGGAAATGTTGGCTCTTATATAAGGAGAGATTGCTCAGGCAGTGTTTCACTGTCTTGGTATTTCAGTTTGTGTAGGGGGAAACATCACCACATACTTTGCTCTGCCAAAAGATTTAAAATGTGTTATTAGTAGCAGCTTTCTGGAGAACTGTGTTTAAAAATAATTATTCTGAGTGTAGGATTGCCTAGATGTTCGCCCAGAAATGTCTTTCTCTGGACTGATTAAATACTGGGGAAGGCAAGTCCCTATATGGGCTCTTTAATAGATTTTACTTTTTTGAAAATGCTGGCTTATAGAGGGTATGCCCATATAGATACTGCATCCTGCTGTGTATTACAGAGGCTACTTTGGAATAATATTTGATGCCTGGTGTTTATTGACATCTAAAAAATGCTATCAAGCACTCTGCTTTACTCATATCTAAAAATGTATTAAAAAGGTACTTTATAAATAATTTTCTGACTCTGTTTAAAAATATAATGGTGGACTAAAGGGAGTTTGTCAGAAATATCTGTTGTGCCAGTGAAACAGATTTGGGAACTAAGTGGTAATGTGTTAAGGGTATGTGTAAAGTATTTTCTGCACAAGTGAAGAGGGTGGGGATGGTGTTTGAAAAAGCCTATGGTTGATTACAGACCGTACAAACAACAAGAGCACATGGGAAGCATACCAATGGAATTGCCTGGAAAAGGAGCTGTCAAAAAACCTCCAAAATGATGGTTTCATCCAAAAAAATCCAAAATAAAATTGGTTGCAGAAGCCATGAAAGCACTGATCCAGGCATTCAGCATAACATTCCTGCTGGATGGTATAGCACTACACAGCCTATTTATTTACTCCTCATTTAATGTTGCCAGCTGACTGAGCCTGACATTGTCTTTTGGTCGTGTATTTATTCAAATCCATTATCTGTGTTTGTTCCATTAAGGCAGTTTCTCTGGCAGCTCTAATCGTGGGGCTTCGTTACCAGATGGAAATCACATAATAATATTAATGATGATTCTGTGCTGAATGCTGACATCAGAAAGCTTTTTTTTTTCAAGTATGGTTCTTCTACTCTCTATGCAAGATTGAAAATTTTTAAAATCATTCTCTTTCTCCTTCAGAAATCAAACCATCATAAATTGATTTGTATTAAAAAAATTCCATCCCTTTGTCTTTTTCTTTCCTTTCTTTCTTAATCCTTGGAATTTTTGCAGAAATATACTATTTAAGGAGATGTCACTTGAGGTAGGCAAAAAACCCCTGAATTCACTGTAGGACTGAAAGCTATAATTTCCTCAAGACATAAAGACTTCCTCTTTCTTTAGAGGCCTCTTCCAAATTTTGATTTACTCTGGTTGCCCTTTGATTTAGCTGTCCCTCACTGTTCTTATATATTCCCTGAGTGATAATGAAAAGGTGGAAATTGACTGGTCTCTGAAAATTATGATTAGCAGATGATTAAACCTCCTGAGCTTTTCTGACTAAAGCCTTCTGCAGTGAATGCTCAGCTTCCAGCAGCTAAAGTTAGCCCAGCATCAGCAGCATCCACTACATTTTTATATTGTGAGATTGTTTTCCAAAATAATTTTACCACAGTGCTTGCTCTAATGGATACAAAGATTAGGACTGTCACCTTGCAATGAATCAACAGATCATCAGATAGTGGAGAGCCACAGTCCTGCAGGTGTCAGAATCTCTGAGCCTTTAAAACTTCATTTCCATGTTTAAAAACAAAATAAACAAACCAAAATAAGACCCTCCAAAAACAAAACCAAACCCCAAAAAAGAAAAGTCTCAAGGAGTCAAAGTAGACTCAATAGTACCCAATAGTTTTGAGCAGTGAAGTCCATGTAAATAAGGCTTTTCATCATTATTGCAACTTCGTTCTCATGACCAGAAATAAAAAGTGGCCAAAGCATTGAAGGAGATCTGTTCCTGTGAGATTTTCATATGGGGCTTAAAACATGGATGCCAATCAGGCACAGATCATGAAAAAGTGAAAGAATTTGTCTAAACTTGGATCTTTCTGATGAAAAATAAGTCTGCCAAACGTTTAACAGGTAATGAGGACATCCTCAGTTCCTTCTCTTGAGGCGGCTTCCTCTCATACCTGTTGTTTTCACAGCCAAAACTTGTGTTTGTCCATTGTAACGCCTCTGAGAAGGTTTTAACACGTATTATCTCACCTCAGTCTCCTTGCTAGCAGAGGATTCTGCTTAACAAAATCTTATAGGGACACTTCCCTACATCCTCTGGGTCGTGTGTCATTATTAGCAGAGGAAAAGAAAAACCTTGGCTATCAGTAAGAAAAGCCTAAAGTGGGTGAAATGGAGCTATGGAACGTAGAGCTAGTGGAGATTAGCTTTAGCACCTTAAAAAGCAGGGAGTGGGAAATTGTCCATAGTGGACCAGAAGGTGTTAATTGCTAACAGCCAACATGGGAGCAACCATCAGCAGCTTGCCACCAAAAATAAATTACTTCTAAAAGCCACGTCACATATGCTACAAATGAAAACAACACATCTACTAGACACCATTAAAACCAGAAAAAATATGAAACTGCTTTTTTGTTGTTGTTGTTGTTGTTATTCTGGAAAACAAGAAATGAGGGAGCAAGGGAAGCATCTTCTGAGCAGACAGGAACCATAAAGCCTTGAGGGCCAGATTCTAGGTGAGGAGGGCTCCACATTGCATGCTGTTCCTTGAGCTTTAGTGCAACAAGTTACTGGGTGTTTTCAGCCCACCAGTACTAAGGGATGGCAATAATTCGCTAGTTCAGAAACATTTTTTATGAATCTCTGTATGTCTGGATGAATTCTGCTTCTAGGCCAAGCGATGAGGTTATATCATCAGTCAATGGAAATAGAGTTTTCCCTACAGTAACTGTAATGTCTTAGATTTGACATGTAATTAAAGGTGATCTGTTCCCCTGAGTAAGCCAGGGAGTCCTGTGAGACTGGTAAGATTGCAGACCTGTTACTGGCATATCATTTTTTTAAGCATTTCTATCTCAGGGTGGTTTATGCCATTAGTGTCTCAGCCATGTGTAATTTCCTGATGTGTCTCCTATCCAAGTATGTATTTCCATTTAGATAATGGCACCCCTCCCCAGCACCATTCCTACTTCACCAAAGTTGACCAAAACCAGCTAATTGAAGTAAAATAGAGCACTATATAGGAGTTGCTCTTTTTCACTGCAGTGCTTGTCAGCTATTTATTGAATGATAGAAAGGCTAAATGTCTCTTTTTACTTAATTCTATTCCACTAGTAAAGGTGTATTACTACAAAGCTAGTATTATGCACTTGACTTGGGTAGACATAACAGAATTTCTTTTAAACCAACACCTTTT